>CAUHTR010000982.1:0-95001 GCA_959609185.1 Schmidtea polychroa | reverse complement strand
TTGAATTACAGTAAATTATGGTCAAAATTTTTCCAATCAGGAATTTTCAATACAAAAAAGGCAGTCTACACTAAAAAAACGTGCGTAAAATTTTCAGACATAGTGAGGTGGTCTCCTTGCGTCCTGAGAAATAGGTGGTCTACACTAAAAAACGTGGTAAATTTTCAAGACTATAGTTGAGTGGTCTCCTGCGTCCTGAGAAATAGGTGTGGTCTACACTAAAAAAACGTGGTAAATTTTGGAATTAACAGATAATTATGGTCCTAAAAATTAATTACAATAAATGCATGGTCAAAATTTTTGAATTAGACAGTTAAAATCATGGTCAAATTTTTCACAATTACAGAAAATAAGGGCAATTTTCAAATTAAGAAATAACTGGTCCTAAAAATTAAATTAAAGTAATTATCGGTCCTAAAAATTAAATTACAGTAAATTATGGTCAAAATGTTTCAATTACAGTAAAATCAAGGTCCTAAAAATTAAATTTACAATAAAATTATGATCAAAATTTTGAATTACAGAATTTTATGGTCCTCAAAAATAAAATTACAGTAAATGATGGTCAAAATTTTTGAATTACAGTTAATTATGTTCACAAAATTAAATTAAAGTTAATAAGCGTTCAAAATTTTTAATTAAGATAAATTATGGTCCAAATTTTTGATTACAGTAAATAATGGTTCTAATAAATTGAATTACAGTCAAATCTATGGTTCTAAAAAATTAAAGTACAGTAAATTATGGTTCTTAAAAATTAAATTACATGTAAAATGAGTCCAAAGTTTTCAATTACAGTTAATTAAGGTTCTAAAAATTAAATTAAAGTAAATTAAGGTTCAAATTTTCAATATTAAAGTAAAATGGTCCAAATTTTTGAATTACAGTAAATAATGGTTCTAAAATTGAATTACAGGTAAATTATGGTTCTAAAAAATTAAATTACAGTTAAATTATGCGTTCTTAAAAATTAAATTACAGTAAATTAAGTTGCAAAATTTTTAATCTTACAGTTAATTACAGCGTTTCTAAAAAATAAATTAAGTAAATTAAGGTTCAAATCTTTCAATTAAGAAATTATGGTTCCAAATTTTTGAATTAAAGTAAATTATGGTTCAAATTTTAAATTAAAGTAATGAATGGGCACAAATAACTAAACTCTAGTGTCTAAAAAATTAAATTAAAGTTAATTAAGGTCCAAATTTTAAAATTAAGTAATCAATGGTCAAAATTTTAAATTAAAGTTAAATAAGCTAAATTAAAGTAATGAATTTTTAAATAAGTATGTAAATAAGTAAATTAAAGTAAGATTTTAAAATTTATTAACAAAAAGTTGAAATGAATAGAAGGGGTTGAGAATTGAAATTTTTTAATGAAAATTTTTATGAAATAATTTTTTAAGTAATTTTATAGAATTTTATGGAATAATTTTTTAAGTAATTTTTAATGGAAATTTTTTATGAAATATTTTTCAATGATAATTTAGATGGAATTTTTAGATAATTTTTAATGAAAATTTCTATGAAATATTTTTCAAAACAAATTTTAATAATAATTCAACAAAAAACCCAACAACTTAGTACCAACAACCAGTAACTTATGAACATGTATTAACAATCAGATACCTACAACTAGTTACTAACAACCTGCTCAAGTACTTACAATCAGTTACCTGACTACCAAGTACGTAAAAAACAGGATACCACGTACTAAAAACTCTCAAACAACCAGATACTTACAAACCAATTACCAGATACCAAGTACCTACAACTAGTTACTACACAACTAGTTACCTGATACTAAGTACCTACAAACATCTAACACAGTATACAACCAAAACAAGCAACCAACTAGGTACCAAGTACTAAACAACCGACAACAACCAGCTAACAACTAACTACCACCTACCAAGTACCTACAACCACATACTAACAAATAGTTACCAGATACCAAAATACTCACAGCCGTCAACAACTAGGTACTAAGCATTATAACCAACTACTAAGTACCAACAACAACTAACTACCAACTACTAAGTACCTAGAACCACTACCTATTAACTAGCTACAACCACCTACCAACTAGCTACCATCTACCCATTAACTAGTTACAACCAGCTAACTAGGTACTAGGTACCAAGTACTAACAACCAGTTACCTGTTACTAAGTACCTACAACCACCTACCAAGTACATACAACCAACATCAAACAGGTACTAAACATCATCAACCAAGTAATAACAACTAGATACCTAGTACTTACAACCAGATGAACCACATGAAATTATTGGTTAAAATAAGTAAATTAATGTCTAATTTTTAAATTAAGTAATCAATGGTCTAAAATATTAAAGTTAAAGTTAATTAAGATGAAGATTTTCTGGGATTTCCAATGTTAATTTTAGATGCCAAATCTTCGTCAATTAATCAATGAACCACATGAAATTCTTAGTTAAATATGAAAATCAAGGTTATAATAGTTGTTAGTAAATTATGGTATATAAATTAAGAAATAAAGAATAATTAGGTAAATTAAGGATAAATTAAGGAAAATTAAGGTTCAAAATTTAAAATTAAGTAATCAATGGTTCAAATTAAATTAAAGCTAATAAGTAAATGAAAGTAAGATTTTTAAATTTATTATCAAAAGATTGAATACCACCAACTTTTTTGAGAAATGTAATTTTTAATGAAAATTTAAATGGAAATTTTTTTTTAAGTTAATTTTTTAAATGTAAAATTTTTAAGTTAATTTTAATGAAATAATTTTCTAAGTTAATTTTTATGGAAATTTTATGGAATAATAATATAATAATAATAATAATCATAATAATAATAATAAAAAACAGTTCCCAACAATCGCGTTACTAAATATTTTTAACTAGATGCAATAACAAATACTTTCAACATGATACACGTTACTAACTAACTCTCAAACAACCAGATACTACAACTAGTACTAACAACCAACTAAGTATTCTTTATTGTATTTTATGAAATGCTTTTAAATAATTTTATCTGTCTTTAAAAATATGTTTAATTACAATCAATAGAAAACCTTTTCAAAATGTCTAAATTTAACCAACATGTTGACTTTCACAAAAAACCACAACTCAATCACTTTAAAACACCACGTGAAATTCAAAATAATTTAAATTACAATGAAATACTAATGAATTCTAATTTACAAAAAAATCTTCTTTTAAATGATAACTACTGACTTATTATGCCCCCAAAGTCAAAATCACATTCAATAAATACTTATTGTTGATCAGTTTTATTATATATACTCTGAGTTATCCGACAGGATGTTTTGACCCCCCTAAGGGTACTGGTCGTAAGGGTACTGGTCGTAAGGGTATTAGGCGTAAAGGTACTGGTCGTAAGGCTATTGGTAACCACTCAACCACACCTACTCATAATTAACTACCATGTCACTAACAACCAGTACCTGATACCAAGTACATACAAACCAACATAACTGTTACTAAGCATTATCAACCTACAACTATATAACAACAATCAGTAAACAACACTCTCCAACTATTAAATACAAGGATACCAACAACTAGATACCAACAATCAACTAACCACACATAAAATAATAGCACAATTAAATACAAAATATTCTTCATCACATACACTATCTTCTTATCAAAATCTAAAAAGTCAATCAGATACCACCTACAACTACCAAGTACATAACAACCAACTACCTACACAACCAACAACTATGTACTAACACAAATTGATCTTTAAATAGAAAAATACTCATCACTTAGATGTAAAATTAATTGAACTACAAGAACATCAATAACTTGGTAAAAATTGATAAATAATGCAAAAATTTAAATTTACTCAAAATAAATATCATAAAAATTTAATAATAGACAAGAAGAAATTCTATTCATTAATCAGCCACAGTAAATAAAAAAATACTGATCATTCAAGTTGAATCAACTAAGATAATAATTAATAAGATAAGATTTAGTAGATAATTGATTTAGATTGAATAAATTAATTGAAATAAAATTAATTTAATATTTTTTTAAAAAAAAATACATGTACTAAATGATGACTGATGCTCAAAAAATTCAAAAATCAGTATAAATTCATTAAAATTATCAATGTCATCAATCTACAATAAAAATAATTATCATTAAATTCAAAGAGACTAGACAACTAAACAAACCAGAAAATTCAGCAAATGACAATAATTGGTATATTCAAGCGAATTCTCTAATAAAATCATCTAAAAAGAATCATTTCGCCTGAAATATCTCTATTTTAAAGATTAGTCCTTATCGATAAGTACTTGTAAAATATCATATATTCACCTCAAACTAACAAGATTCCTTAAAATCTTAAATGACTATATTTCTACCCTTAATCAATATTATTACAAATTAATTCAATAAAATCATCTAAAAAGCATCAAATTACCCAAAAATAACTCTATCTTTAAAGATAGTATTTTATCGATAAATATCCTTAAAAGGTTAATATTTACCTCAGACTAATAAGATTCCTTAAAATCCCCTTTAAATGACTATAATTCTAACTTAATTCGTATTATCACAAATATTTCCCTAAAAAACAGGTAAAATCATTAACTCTAATAATTTATAAAATTAATGATAAAACCGGTTATAATTAAATTTTTGTTAATCACTGTACTCGAAATTTAAAATAAATATTGCTTGAAATTTGACTGTACAATATAATGAGTAGTTGCATAGAAAGATTAAATTTATCCATATTTCTTCAAATGATCATTTTTACCGATATCCAACCGATTTAATTACTAATTAAATCACCCGATAGATTTCTCCCAATAAAGATCAATTTTCTTTAGTCGACGTTTAAATCAATATTTCAACTTTTGTCGTTGTCCGTCTAAATAAAGATAAAAAATAATTTAAGTTGATATCAATCCTAATTATCGTAAAGTTTTCATTGTCAAAACCAAGTAAATAGATTATCCCTACTTAATAAAACATTGTTCTAAAACATAAATCTAAATTAATTTACTGTGCATTAATCACAACCTAATAAAAACAATATAATTAGTATTGATCATAACTAATGTATTGCAATTTCCCTTAAAAACATTGATATTTTACAACATCATCCTTAAAAGCCATAATTCATCTTAACCCATCCTTCATTAAATCAATCGAATATATCTCCTTACAATGATATATTCCTACCTTATCCGATCTATCATTAAATCTAACCAACTATAATCTCCCTTAAAAGATCATATTTTCCATCTTAACCGATCTTCATTAAAAGTCAATCGACTATATCTCCCTTACAATGATATATCCCATCTTAACCATCCCTCATTAAATTAACCGACTATATCCCCTCAAAGATCATATTTTCACACCTTATCCGATCTCTCATTAAATCTAACCGACAATATCCCATCTTATCCGATCTCTAAGCAAATATTTTACCTTTTAAAACATCTAACCAAATATATCCCTCAATTCTACCACTTGAATCCTCCTTTAATTCAGTCAATCCTCTTAAAATCCTTTAAAAATTCTTCAAAAAAATAGAATTTTCATAAACACCAAATATTCTTCCATTGAAATAATTTAGAAGCTAAATATAAGAGCCCACTAAAAGATCAAAATTCACTAAAATTTTCTACAAATATTTACCATCAAATACTGGAGATGATATATATTGGATGATCATAATTCTTCATCGATTCAACCAATCATTTTCAAACAATAACAGCAAACAAATTTCAGTATATTCTACAATCATTTCAATAAATTTAAAGTTAACTGGTTTCTTAGCTTATGTTCTTTAAGTTCATCAATGTGTAAATATTCTTAGAAAATATTGAAAAAAATTATTTAGTCAAAATCATTACAAAGTTATCATCAAAAATCACTTAATTATTAACCAATTGTCAATGAAATTAATTTTATTTAAAAACTATTCAATAAAATACAACTAATTATCAAGAAATTAATTAAATTATATTAAATTTATCAGTCAACATGAAATTCTTAGAAAATTATTCAATATCCTCATAAAAATTTATCCACTTGATTATTGTAAAAACTCTAATTATTAACATGAAATAATTTTATTTAAAATAAAAAACCAATCAATAAAAATACATTCAATTATCAAGAAATTAATTAAATTTACCTTAGAATTAGCATTAAATTACAGAAATTCACAAAAATAATGGAAATTCACAAAAATGATAAAAATTCACAAAAATAATGGAAATTCACAAAAATGATAAAAATTCACAAAAATAATAGAAATTCATGAAAATGATAGATATCCACGAAAAATTAGGGAAATTCATGAAAATATTAGAAATTCACAAAAATGATGGGAAATTCATGAAAATGATAGAAATTCATAAAAATGATAGAAATTTACTTGAATAAAACCATCAACTCTAAAAATTATCAATGCCTTAAACAACAATTTGTCTAAATAATCATTCAAATAAAAGCATTAAATACCTTTACGACTAATACACTTACGACATGTTGAATGTGAGTAGTACCCTTGTGAGCAATACCCATAGGGGGACAGAATATTTTGTCGGATAAATTATAAATTAACTCATTCAAATTTATCATTGAATCAGTGAAATTATCATAAATTTCGATAAAAATTCTAAAGTGGTAAGCAATGTAAATGAAATATTCTTTAAACTTTGATAAAATTAACAATGAAGGTGTTAGAATCTTCATTAGAGTGAGGAAATTATTCATTACTCGATTCAAATGGGTGAAAATAATTGGTAGAATAATTCATTAATGGATCATTGAATGGGCATAGATAAGAAAAAAGGTTGATAAGAATGGAAATATATTAATTGAATTTATTTAAAATTATTTCATAAATTCATAAAAAAAAAACTTTTAAAAGAAATATTTGTGGAGATGTTTTAGGTGAAAAATTAATCAAATCGGCGGAATATAATTGATTAAATATCGAGGATGGGGGTTATAATTAATGGAAAATCAATGGGATACAAATGATTAAATAGTGGAAAAATCCGGAATATAAGTGATTAATTAATGGAATATTGAGAATCGGAGGAATATCAATGAGAAGGATATATAATTTAAACTAGTTATTACATAAACAAGCCGCGACTAGTTTATTACATAACAAGCCGTGAATGATAATTTATTGAGAATTATTGATTAGATCTTTTTTTTTTAATGTTTGAATAAGTACTTTAATACCTTAATAATTTAAATGTTTTGATTTACACTAAATAATTTCTAAATCAATTACCCTGTTTCAATCAAAATAGGTTAATATTCAAATATAAGTCTTAGAAAATATAAATTTTATAATTGTTTCAAATTCTCAAAATAATGTAAATAAGAAATTAATCTATTATCAGTTATATACTTTTAAACTTATTGATGGAATAAAACATTAGAAATAGTAAGTTTTTGTTGTATAAGTCCTTTAATATTGTAATAATAGCTATTTATTAATAAATTTATTATTTTACGTTAAATATTTCAAAACAAATATCATAATATGAATTATATTATTCCTTTCAATCAAAATAAATTAAATGTATTATTCAAATACAATTAAAATTAAATACTACACTAATTTAAAAATATAAGTTTTATAAGAAAATGTGAATAAGAAATTGATTTATTAAGAGTTATAGACTTTTTAAACTTCATGATTAGCAGTAGAAACTAACTTTTTTTCAAAAAGTCCTATTTATTATCAAATTTACTATTTTACACTAAAATATTTCAATTTAGAAAAAAAAAAAATCATCATAATATTGAATGTGATACTTTCAATCAAAATAAGTTAATACTCAAATATATGTCTTATAAATTACAATCAAATTAAATACTTCACTAATTTTAAGTAAAGTTTTTAAAATTCTAAATAAATGTTAACAAGATATTAATTTATTAATCATTATAGACTTTTTATACTTATATTGGAATAAAACAATAGAATGATATTCAAAATATGTACAATTTAAAAATAAAAATTAAAATTAAATTACATACTTTAAAAATGTTGGTAAATTATCATTCACGGCTTGTTATGTAATAAACTAGTTTAAATTATATATCCTTCTCATTGATATTCCTCCGATTCTCAATATTCCATTAATTAATCACTTATATTCCCGGATTTTCCACTATTTAATCATTTGTATCCCATTGATTTTCCATTAATTATAACCCCCATCCTCGATATTTAATCAATTATATTCCGCCGATTTTGATTAATTTTTCACCTAAAACATCTCCACAAATATTTCTTTTAAAAGTTTTTTTTTATGAATTTTATGAAATAATTTTAAATAAATTCAATTAATATATTTCCATTCTTATCAACCTTTTTTCTTATCTATGCCCATTCAATGATCCATTAATGAATTATTCTACCAATTATTTCACCCATTTGAATCGAGTAATGAATAATTTCCTCACTCTAATGAAGATTCTTAACACCTTCATTGTTAATTTTATCAAAGTTTAAAGAATATTTCATTTTACATTGCTTACCACTTTAGAATTTTTATCGAAATTTATGATAATTTCACTGATTCAATGATAAATTTGAATGAGTTAATTTATAATTTATCCGACAAATATTCTGTCCCCCCTATGGTATTGCTCACAAGGGTACTACTCACATTCAACATGTCGTAAGTGTATTAGTCGTAAAGGTATTTAATGCTTTTATTTGAATGATTATTTAGACAAATTTGTTGTTTAAGGCATTGATAATTTTAGAGTTGATGGTTTTATTCAAGTAAATTTCTATCATTTTTATGAATTTCTATCATTTTCATGAATTTCCATCATTTTTTGTGAATTTCTAATATTTTCATGAATTTCCCTAATTTTTTCGTGGATATCTATCATTTTCATGACTTTCTATTATTTTTGTGAATTTTTACATTTTTGTGAATTTCCATTATTTTGTGAATTTTTATCATTTTTGTGAATTTCCATTATTTTTGTGAATTTCTGTAATTTAATGCTAATTCTAAGGTAAATTTAATTAATTTCTTGATAATTGAATGTATTTTATTGATTGGTTTTTTTAATTTTAAATAAAATTTATTTTCAATGTAATAATTAGAGTTTTTACAATAATCAAGTGGATAAATTTTTATGAGGATATTGAATAATTTTCTAAGAATTTCATGTTGACTGATAAATTTAATTGATAAATTTAATTAATTTCTTGATAATTAGTTGTATTTTATTGAATAGTTTTTAAATAAAAATTAATTTCATTGACAATTAGGTTAATAATTAAGTGATTTTGATGATAACTTTGTAATATATTTGACTAAATAATTTTTTCAATAATTTTCTAAGAATATTTACACATTGATGAACTTAAAGAAACATAAGCTAAGAAACCAGTTAACTTTAAATTTACTGAAAATGATTGTAGAATATACTGAAATTTAGTTTGCTGTTATTGTTTGAAAATGATTGGTTGAATCGATGAAGAATTATGATCAATCCAATATATATCATCTCCAGTATTTGATGGTAAATATTTGTAGAAAATTTTAGTGAATTTTGATCTTTTAGTGGGCTCTTATATTTAGCTTCTAAATTATTTCAATGGAAGAATATTTGGTGTTTATGAAAATTCATATTTTTTGAAGAATTTTTTAAGGATTTTAAGAGGATTGACTGAATTAAAGGAGGATTCAAGTGGGTAGAATTGAGGGATATATTTGGTTAGATGTTTAAAAGGGTAGAAATATTTGCTGAGAGATCGGATAAGATGGGATATTGTCGGTTAGATTTAATGAGAGATCGGATAAGGTGTGAAAATATGATCTTTTGAGGGGATATAGTCGGTTAAATTTAATGAGGGATGGGTTAAGATGGGAATATATCATTGTAAGGGAGATATAGTCGATTGACTTTAATGAGAGATCGGTTAAGATGGGAAAATATGATCTTTTAAGGGAGATATAGTTGGTTAGATTTAATGAGAGATCGGATAAGGTAGGAATATATCATTGTAAGGGAGATATATTCGATTGAATTTAATGAAGGATGGGTTAAGATGGGAATATATGATCTTTTAAGGATGATGTTGGTAAAATATCAATGTTTTAAGGGAAATTGCAATACATTAGTTATGAATCAATAATAATTATATTGTTTTATTAGGTTGTGATTAATGCACAGTAAATTAATTTAGATTTATGTTTTAGAACAATGTTTTATTAAGTAGGGATAATCTATTTACTTGGTTTTGACAATGAAAACTTTACAGATAATTAGGATTGATATCAACTTTAAATTATTTTTTATCTTTATTTAGACGGACAACGACAAAAGTTGGAAATATTGATTTAAAACGTCGACTAAAGAAAATTGATCTTTATTGGGAGAAATCTATCGGGTGATTTTAATTAGTAATTAATTCGGTTGGATATCGGTAAAATGATCATTTGAAGAAATATGGATAAATTTAATCTTTCTATGCAACTACTCAGTTATATTGTACAGTCAAATTTCAAGCAATATTTATTTTAAATTTCGAGTACAGTGATTAACAAAAATTTAATTATAACCGGTTTTATCATTAGATTTTATAAATTATTTAGAGTTAATGATTTTACCTGTTTTATAGGGAAATATTTGTGATAATACGAATTAAAGTTAGAATTATAGTCATTTAAAGGGATTTTAAGGAATCTTATTAGTCTGAGGTAAATATATAACCTTTTAAGGATATTTATCGATAAAATACTAATCTTTAAAGATAGAGTTATTTTTGGGAAATTTGATGCTTTTTAGATGATTTTATTGAATTATTTGTAATAATATTGATTAAGGGTAGAAATATAGTCATTTAAGGGATTTTAAGGAATCTTGTTAGTTGAGGTGAATATATGATATTTAACAAGTACTTATCGATAAGATACTAATCTTTAAAAATAGAGATATTTCAGGCGAAATGATTCTTTTTAGATGATTTTATTAGAGAATTCGCTTGAATATACCAATTATTGTCATTTGAATGAATTTTCTGGTTTGTTAGTTTTCTAGTCTCTTTTGGAATTTAATGATAATTATTTTTATTGTAGATTGATGACATTGATAATTTTAATGAATTTATACTGATTTTTGAATATTTGAGCATTCAGTCAATCAATTTGAGTACATGTATTATTTTTAAAAAAAATAATTAAAATTAATTTTATTTCAATTAATTTATTCAATCTAAATCAATTATCTACTAAATCTTATCTTATTAATTTATTATCTTAGTTGATTCAACTTGAATGATCAGTATTTTTTTATTTACTGGATGATTAATGAATAGAATTCTTTCTTGTCTATTAATTAAATTTTTATGATATTTATTTTGAGTAATTTAAATTTTTGCAATTATTTAATCAATTTTTACCAAGTTATTGATGTCTTGAGTTCAATTAATTTTACATCTAAGTGATGAGTATTTTTCTTTTAAAGATCAATTTGTTAGTACATAGTTGTTGGTTGTAGGTAGTTGGTTGTTAGTACTTGGTAGTTGGTAGTTGGTATCTGATTGACTTTTTAGATTTTGATAAGAAGATAGTGTATGTGATGAAGAATATTTTGTATTTAATTGCTATTATTTTTATGTGTGGTTAGTTGATTGTTGGTATCTAGTTGTTGGTATCTTGTATTTAATAGTTGGTAGAGTGTTGTTTACTGATTGTTGTTATATAGTTGTAGGTTGATAATGCTTAGTAACAGGTTGATGTTGGTTGTATGTACTTGGTATCAGGTAACTGGTTGTTAGTACATGGTAGTTAATTAATGAGTAGGTGGTGGTTGAGTGTTACCAATAGCCTTACGACCAGTACCTTTACGACTAATACCCTTACGACCAGTACCCTTACGACCAGTACCCTTAGGGGGGTCAAAACATCCTGTCGGATAAACTCAGAGTATATATAATAAAACTGATCAACAATAAGTATTTATTGAATGTGATTTTGACTTTGCAATAATAAGTCAGTAGTTATCATTTAAAAGAAGATGTTTTTGTAAATTAGAATTCATTAGTATTTCATTGTAATTTAAATTATTTTGAATTTCACGTGGTGTTTTAAAGTGATTGAGTTGTGGTTTTTTGATGAAAGTCAACATGTTTGTTAAATTTAGACATTTTGAAAAGGTTTTCTATTGATTGTAATTAAACATATTTTTAAAGACAGATAAAAAATTAATTTAAAAGCATTTCATAAAATACAATAAAGAATACTTAGTTGGTTGTTAGTAACTAGTTGTAGGTATCTGGTTGTTTGAGAGTTAGTTAGTACGTGGTATCATGTTGAAAGTATTTGTTAGCATCTAGTTAAAAATATTTAGTAACCGATTGTTGGGAACTGTTGAATTATTATTATTATTATTATTATTATTATTATTATTATTATTATTCCATTAAAATTTCCATTAAAAATTAACTTAAAAAATTATTTCATTAAAATTAACTTAAAAAATTTTACATTTAAAATTAACTTAAAAAAAAATTTCCATTTAAATTTTCATTAAAAATTACATTTCTCAAAAAAGTTGGTGGTTATTCAATCTTTTGATAATAAATTTAAAAATCTTACTTTAATTTACTTATTTAGCTTTAATTTAAAATTTGAACCATTGATTACTTAATTTTAAATTTTGAACCTTAATTTTCCTTAATTTATCCTTAATTTACCTAATTATTCTTTATTTCTTAATTTTATACCATAATTTACTAAACAACTAATTATAACCCTTATTTTCATATTTAACTAATAATTTCATGTGGTCATTGATTAATTGACGAAGATTTGCATCTAAAATTAACATTGGAAATCCCAGAAAATCTTCATCTTAAATTAACTTTAACTTTAATATTTTAGACCATTGATTACTTAATTTAAAAATTAGACATTAATTTACTTATTTAACCAATAATTTCATGTGGTCATCTGGTTGTAAGTACTAGGTATCTAGTTGTTATTACTTGGTTGATGATGCTTAGTACCTGGTTGATGTTGGTTGTATGTACTTGGTAGGTGGTTGTAGGTACTTAGTAACAGGTAACTGGTTGTTAGTACTTGGTACCTAGTACCTAGTTAGCTGGTTGTAACTAGTTAATGGGTAGATGGTAGCTAGTTGGTAGGTGGTTGTAGCTAGTTAATAGGTAGGTGGTTGTAGGTACTTAGTAGTTGGTAGTTAGTTGTTGTTGGTACTTAGTAGTTGGTTAATAATGCTTAGTACCTAGTTGTTGACGGCTGTGAGTAGTTGGTATCTGGTAACTAGTTGTTAGTATGTGGTTGTAGGTACTTGGTAGGTGGTAGTTAGTTGTTAGCTGGTTGTTGTCGGTTGTTAGTACTTGGTACCTAGTTGGTTGCTTGTTTTTGGTTGTTAGTACTTGTTAGATGGTTGTAGGTACTTAGTATCAGGTAACTAGTTGTTAGTAACTAGTTGTAGGTACTTGGTATCTGGTAATTGGTTGTAAGTATCTGGTTGTTTGAGAGTTATTTAGTACGTGGTATCATGTTGTAAGTACTTGGTAGCAGGTAACTGATTGTAAGTACTTGGTAGCAGGTTGTTAGTAACTAGTTGTAGGTATCTGATTGTTAATACATGTTCATAAGTTACTGGTTGTTGGTACTAAGTTGTTGGTTTGTTGTTGAATTATTATTAAAATTTGTCTTTGAAAAATATTTCATAGAAATTTTCATTAAAAATTATCTTAAAAATTTCCATCTAAAATTATCATTGAAAAATATTTCATAAAAATTTCCATTAAAAATTACTTAAAAAATTATTCCATAAAAATTTCTATTAAAAATTACTTAAAAAATTATTTCATAAAAATTTTCATTAAAAAATTTCAATTCTCAAACACCTTCTATTATTTCAACTTTTTGTTAATAAATTTTAAAATCTTACTTTAATTTACTTATTACATTACTTATTTAAAAATTATTACTTTAATTTACTTATTTAACTTTAATTTAAAATTTTTGACCATTGATTACTTAATTTTAAAATTTGGACCTTAATTAACTTTAATTTAATTTTTTTAGAACCTTAATTTAGTTATTTGTGCCCATTCATTACTTTAATTTAAAAATTTGAACCATAATTTACTTTAATTCAAAAATTTGGACCATAATTTACTTTAATTGAAAGATTTGAACCTTAATTTACTTTAATTTAATTTTTTAGAACCATAATTAACTGTAATTGAAAAATTTGAACCTTAATTTACTGTAATTTAATTTTTAAGAACCATAATTTACTGTAATTTAATTTTTTAGAACCATAATTTACTGTAATTCAATTTTTAGAACCATTATTTACTGTAATTCAAAAATTTGGACCATAATTTACTTTAATTGAAAAATTTGAACCTTAATTTACTTTAATTTAATTTTTTAGAACCTTAATTAACTGTAATTGAAAAATTTGGACCATTATTTACTGTAATTTAATTTTTAAGAACCATAATTTACTGTAATTTAATTTTTTAGAACCATAATTTACTGTAATTCAATTTTTAGAACCATTATTTACTGTAATTCAAAAATTTGGACCATAATTTACTTTAATTGAAAAATTTGAACCTTAATTTACTTTAATTTAATTTTTTAGAACCATAATTAACTGTAATTCAAAAATTTTGACCATCATTTACTGTAATTTAATTTTTAGGACCATAAAATTCTGTAATTCAAAAATTTTGACCATAATTTATTGTAATTTAATTTTTAGGACCTTATTTTACTGTAATTGAAAAATTTTGACCATAATTTACTGTAATTAATTTTAGGACTTTTAGGACCATTATTTACTTTAATTGAAAAATTGGACCTTATTTTACTGTAATTGAAAAATTTTGACCATAATTTACTGTAATTCAAAAATTTTGACCATCATTTATTGTAATTTAATTTTTAGGACCATAATTTACTGTAATTCAAAAATTTACCACGTTTTTTAGTGTAGACCACCTATTTCTCAGGACCAAGGAGACCACCTCACTATAGTCTGAAAAATTTACCACGTTTTTTAGTGTAGACCACCTATTTCTCAGGACCAAGGAGACCACCTCACTATAGTCTGAAAAATTTACCACGTTTTTTAGTGTAGACTGCCTTTTTGTATTGAAAATATCCTGATTGAAAAATTTTGACCATAATTTACTGTAATTCAAAAATTTTGACCATCATTTATTGTAATTTAATTTTTAGGACCATAATTTACTGTAATTCAAAAATTTACCACGTTTTTTAGTGTAGACCACCTATTTCTCAGGACCAAGGAGACCACCTCACTATAGTCTGAAAAATTTACCACGTTTTTTAGTGTAGACCACCTATTTCTCAGGACCAAGGAGACCACCTCACTATAGTCTGAAAAATTTACCACGTTTTTTAGTGTAGACTGCCTTTTTGTATTGAAAATATCCTGAGACCTTAAATTACCATGCTTTTTTAGTGGTAGTCGGATTTTTGTATAGAAAAAAATTTTTTGTATTGAAAATCCCAGGACCAAGGAGACCCACCTCACTATAGTGTGAAAATTCCATGCTTTTTTAGTGGTAGTCGGATTTTTGTATAGAAAAAAATTTTTTGTATTGAAAATCCCAGGACCAAGGAGACCCACCTCACTATAGTGTGATAAAAAAAAATTTGGACCAAAAATCCCTGAAAGCAAGAAATTTGAGTTGCCGCAATTGCGTAATCAAAAGTTGCCGCAAAAAAAAATCGTGCCGCAAAAAAAATCGTGCCGCAAAAAAAATCGTGCCGCAGACCCCCCCCCCCCCCCCCCCGGGGGGGGGTAATTGCGGCAGCGGGCCACTTTCTACCTACTATTTAGCAACAATTATTTTTAATAGAAATGGTGCAATTAATGTTATTAACATTTTAACTTCTTCATTAATTCAAATTTTGTTTTATTTAATAACATTTTCCAACTTCAATTATCAAACATAAATAAATATGAAGCAGTTATAACAAAGTTTTCAATATAAAATAAAAACAATGTCGAGGTGAAAATTGAAAAATAAGTTCTTATATAATAATAATAATAAATAATGCAAAAGTATCAAAAATGGAGTTTGAAGATTCTTTGAATTTCTAATTTTTGACTTTTGGAAACTCTGAGTGGTTCCAAGGTTGCTTTTTACTTATTTTTATTTTTAAAACAATCCTATTGTTTTGTATACACTAAAAGTATATCTCTACTTCAAACAGCAGAAATTAAAGAAACATTGAGGAAAGTTAATTAGTTTATAAGTATAAATATAGTCTTTGATCTCTTTCTTATATTTAGAATACATATACCTAAGAATTACTCAATAATTCATAATAAAGTTTGGAGACAAAATAAAAAATTAGCATTAAAAATCAATATAAGAAAGTTTATAAAAATGATTATTTATTAAAACAAAATTTATATTTATCAATAAATGACTTTAGTGAATAATAAATATAAATATATAAATAATATATATATAAATTATATTATTTTTAATCACAATTAAAATAATTCCATCAAATATTACTAATAAATTTATTATGCTATAAATTTGACAAAATCAATGAAAGATGTCTCCATCAAGAATCAGTTAAAAAATTTTCAACGGAAACTGCCTTTCAATAAAAAATGAAGCAAAGGAAGAATGACACGATATTGAGACTTGCTCTAAATATTTTTTCATAGATTTTCTGTTTCAACTTCACTGAACAATTGATTAATTTGTTAGATAATTTTTCTCTTGCAGAAAATTTTTCATTATCTTATTCTTATGCTAATATTTCGTGAAATTAAGTTTACTTATTGAGTTAGTTCATTTAAACAAAAAATATAAAGTTTGAAAAAATAAAAACAAAATGATCAATAATTCGGAAATTTTATTTTATTTAAGATAAACACAAAACAATCATGCAATTATAGAGAATTGGAAATATAAATAAAAATTATTATAAACAATTAAATATATTTTGGTAATGAGTAAGAATAATTCAAGAATACAATGTTTTATGGAGGTATATATTATTCTCTAATATTTCTTCACCTCACCGTATCATTCTGAAGACTGTTCTATGTGCCAAATATGAAGGACTCTACTCGTGGAATTTCTTTTAGAGCTGTCCACTTGTGCATTCATTCCTGGACCTCCAATTCTTCCAACTTGCTCTTGAGTTCTATAAACTTGCCACTCCACAAGTCTTTGGTTTTTGAAATCTAGCAATTTCATTTGAAGCGATCCAGCATCAATTTCAAATGGCTCAATGATGATCTCATTTTAATTATGTTGAAAGGATTTTCTGTGAAGTTGAGAGTACATTTGATTGTTTTGAATTGCTCGAATCTCTCAGCAAATCCATCCTTCATGTTTTTTTAAACTGTACTGAAGTAATTCGTGTCAATAATTACATTGGTCTCGTCGCGATATTGCTTCAGATTTTTAAAATGGTGTAATTTACCGCTCTTCTTCATGTCTTCAACAAAAAGAAGTAACTATTTTTCGAAACAAAGTACTTCTTCAAGCAAGGCGTAGGCTGGGTTGCCTTGCAGATTTAGTAATATTCGATTTTTCTATTCTTTCCTCTGTTATCTCTGTCAACTGTCGATATAATGCAATTTTATTTATTTATTTTTATTTTTCCATATTCCATTCATTATCTCCGACATCCTATCAAGATAAGTCCATTCAATTTTCCAATTTTGTTTTGTTTTTGACTTTGTTTTTTTTTATTTTCAATTTATATTTCTTTGGACTGTTGTTCAAAATTCTGAAACAAAACATCCTCGATTTTATACATTTCCTCTGATCATATTTCCAACTTTAGTAATTATTTAATTTTATGGTTTAGATATTCTCAACAGCATTAAAATTTGATAAAAGCTGACTAAAATATTTGTAGTTACATTTCGATTGCATTCAAACAAATAATATTAAGAAGTAATTGAATTGCCTGAATTGTTTTTAATTTTTCACTTAATAAATCTATTACTTATTTGAGAAATATCCAATGATTATATTAAAAATCTGTCAATTCAACAGACGATTACCATGCGAGCAGTCGCTCGTGCCAATTCATATAAAAATCTCAATCTCAACATTCGCCATTGAATCCCCATTAAGTATATTATTGTAAAATATTTTTTGTGGTAAATATTTAATTTCAAAAATTCAACTTGAAAAAAAAACTAATCATTGACAATAATATTTTTACATTTTGTCCTTTACCATCTCAACTGAAAAAATTCTAATTTTTCAATCTCGAACGTAATTTAAACAAAAATTTTGTAATATATACTGACACATTTTGTCAAGATTGTCGATTAAAACGCAGATTTTGGATTTAATTTTTCAGAATATAGAAATATTAAGTAAATTTATTTCTGTTATTCAAACGCAGCCATAATTTAAAACAGCTGTTGTTATAAAACCTAAAATATTTAATTACTCTCATTTTAAATGGATTACTTTTTTGAGTTACTTCAAAAATCACTGGCATATGTTACCAAATTTTACTATTATAATCTGAAATATTGAATATTCCAATAATAATTCATACAGAATGGACTAATCTAATCTAATTACAAATGATTGTTTAAATGACCTTCATGTAAAGCATTTTATAACATTGACAAAAAATGAAATAAACATTTTACTAAATATTCCGATAACCTTGCTGTCATTATCAAGTAGGATAGAAAAAACTATAGATATTATAGATTAATTAAATAAATTATAAAATTATCATTATTTTTAATTTTAATTTAAATAATTATTTATTTTGAAATTAAAAATTTTCAAAAAAATCTTTTTAAAATTATTTTTAATTCGACAGAATTTAACTCGTGAAGATCACTCTTGACATAAATACATATTCTGAAAATGTTTTCCATCATATCTGTCATAGAATTTCTAATTTCTAATACATAATTTCAGTTGCAATTCATGTCCTAATCCACCCTTAAACTTTTCTTGAAAAAATCCGTTTTTTATTGTTGAATCTTTGATAACTTCACTATTTCTTTAACGTTTTCAATATTTTCACTTACATTTAATGATTCTTGTAATTTATGAGCATTAGCATTATGAGGAAGTTGAAAGATTCTTAAAGATTAATTAGAAATTTTGTTAAATTTAAAATATATTTTTATTGAAAAATATTTTAAAAAGAAGACCGAAATTTATCATTTTTAAAAAATATTTTTATCAAAAAATATTTTAAAAGAAAACCTGAAATTTGTTTAAATAACAAAAAATAACAAGAGACAAGTTTTTAAATAAAATTTATGGAATTAATTAGTGATTTGAAAACGGATATTAATGTTCTAACGGATGAGAATCCTAATAAGCATCACTGCCGATTAAATGTGAATTTCATTGTGTTCTGCATCATCATATAAAATCGATTTTTTATAAAGGGTCTAGCACCCTCCAAGCCTAATACCATGATTAGAAATTCTCGTCTTGCCATCATTACTATATCTGGTTCAAAATTTATATCGAAACATTTCAGATGATTTGCAACCAAGACTACTAAATTAGATGATGAAGATTGAAAACTTTTTTTATCAGAAAATCGCTTCATAAGAAAGTAATACTAAATCTGTTATTTTGCGTTACTTTGTGTTGAATTAGATGAATCATTTCTTGTTTTTTATTATAAAAATTGTTTTGGATAAACTCCATAACAACTATTTCATTTTGGGAAAATGTTTACAACTGATTTAAGAGTTGACTCTCGAAAAAATTGGGATTTGATATGCAATCAACAGTTGGCATCTGAGTAAAAAGTTTTTCAAAGGTTTTTTTGGAAGTTGTGGTGTAATTTAACATTTTTTAAAATTTTTTAGTTTTAGGCTCTTCTTGTGATTTTCAGTTTTGTGATTTTTTAAAGTTATTTCATGCAAAAGTTTTAAATATTGGTCATTGCTGATGTACTTCCATTCATATTTGATAAAATTGCACTACATCCATTGGATTTAGCTTTTCCTTGCTTTGAATTTAAATTTTGTTGCGGGGTAAAATAATTCCATATTTTCAATTTTTTATATGAATTGGATATAACCCAGTTAAACTGGGGGATAATTTATTTAGAATATTTATATATGCAACCCAAAATTAGGCAAATAATTACCTGGAGATTTATGAAAAATTTTTAAGCACAATTAATTTTGACAAAAATTGAAATTATACTAAAAATTACTTGTTTATATACATTTATGCAACTGCATGGCCAAGATTTTATAGAAAATGTATAAGAAAATATTTTTATATTACAGATAAATATTTTAAAATTAATGCAAAATTAAAACAAAATTTCATGTATTTGGTTTTCAAAATCTCCATAATTAAAATAATTTTGAATAGAATTTCAGTTCCCAATAAAATGCTTCTCCTGTTCCAGATCCAAAATCAGAAACTAAGTTTTGTTAAGTCCAGCATGACAAAATTCTTAAGGAATTTATATTAAGATGGAATATGAATTTTATTTTTATTAGTCATAACACTTTACATTGCATATATTTTAGTTTTAATTTTCTGTTTCATTCGACATTTTATACAATTTATAATATTCAGTCGTTATAGTACATTTTCATTATTATGTTTCTCACGTTGGTAATATTCTAATATCACACATTCAAACTACTTAATAAATTTATCCAATTTTGAAATTGTTTGTTTTATGATTGCTTTATGATCAGGCCTGAAAATAAATTTCTTCGCATAAAGATAATGTTTAAAATGTTATGGAAAATAGAAGACAAATTATAATTCTTTTCTAGTTATTGTAGCATTTTTAAAATAAAACAGCACCAATAAAATTGAAACTAGCATCTGTCTTTAAAATAACCGTTTAATAAAAATAAAAAAACTATTTCCTATAAATTAATTTTTTTTAACTTTTTTAATTTAATTTTTAATTTTTAAATTTCTTTAAATATTACTTAATAATAATTTTTATTAAATAATTTGACACATTTCTATTTTTAAAAATTCGGAACTATCTAAGATTTTTAACTATATTTTTTGCATATTGTAGTATTTTTTTAACTCTAAATTTCCATTTAAAATTAATTATTTTATCTCGTCGTTCATTTTTATAATATAGTTATTGAATTAATTTTATGTATTATCAATCCATTTTGTATTGTTTTAAATTTCAATTTTGATCTAATTATTATTTTGTAAAGTTAAAATATAAAATATTTCAATAAATTTATTATGAAATATAAACTCACTTCCTTCCTAATTTTATTTCTAAATATAAATCATTTAATAATGGACTGGAAACCTTCCTTAAAAAGGACAATGAATAAAAAGAATTAATTTTTCTATGTCAATATAAGAACAATAACCGAATTAATAAAATCTAAAATTAAATTACTTTAAAAATGAATTAGTAAACAATTTAATGATTAATTTTTATATAATTATTTTTTGCAATTCAATAAACAATTTTTCAGTGCTATTGGCAGGTGACCTAATATTGAGTAAAACAATACCCATTTTTATTTGTGTAATTCTAATAACGAGAATAAATATTTATAATAATTAACATTATAATTATTGCTATAAATTTCCAAGCAATAGTTGGAATAACACATTTCACGCAGTCCCACACACTTGGAAGTAAGTCTGAAATTATTTTTTTATTATACATTTAATTGCAGAATGACACACGGGCAAATCGTAGAAATCAGAGTGTGTATTGTCAATGACAAACTATAAATAAGTCATTCTATTCTCGCGCTTTCTCTCTATCCCTTGTTTATAAATATTTCTTGGGGTGTTTTTTTTTAATTAATTGAATACGACAATCGTATTGGAATCTTTCAATACCAAACTTTACTATTCAATGCTTCCAATTCTAATGATAAAAGGATTTATTTGTTTGAATTGATATCTACTAACGAAATAATGACTAATAATAAAACTGACAATAATAGATTCCAAACAAAAAATCTCAGTTCTTCTTTCATAGCTGGTAATGCAATTTTGTCTCATTTACAGATCTCAGCACGAACAAAAAAGATATTTATCGGTGGCATAGCAACCTCAAGCACCGTTGAAGAAATTCGACAATATTTCAATCGTTATGGAGAGGTTTGATAAATATTTATTTATTTATTTTATTTTATTAAATTTATTTTTTTATTTGTTAATTAAATTATTGATAAATTTTCTAAAAGGTTATTAAAACTTTTAAAAATTAACGAAGGAAATCGCAATTAAAGACAGAAATTTTGCCCGTTCAATTATTTTTTTTACTAAGCTTCAATTATTAACGGTAGAGAAATGATTGATAGTATTTTGTTTTTATATAATCATTTAAATGTCAAATTCTGTCTAAAATTTTGAAATGGTTATAAATTTTCCGTGGCATTTTTAGACATAATTGCACTTTTTTCAACTAAAATATAGATAGAAATATATTACAAAATGTTTAAACATTTATTTATTTCTTAATTCCTTGTATTTTAAAAAAAATCTCCAAATATTATATTCATGGAAATTTGAACATCTAAAATATTATTTACAAAAATTTATTGCTATTTATATGCTTATAGTAATTGTATACGTTTATCTGAAAATCTATACATTTATGAAATATTATACTTTTCATGTAAAATATACATAGGACAAACGTTCTCCATATAGATGTACGGTTGCAAGTAATTGTTTAAGACAACAAACAATTTCTCATTGGGAAAAAGAAATATAGTAACAAAAATAAAAAAAAATAATCAAACAAAGGATGAAAAATTTATTAACATTTTGCTACTTGTGGTTTGTAAAAAAAGTTTTGTACAATGTTTTTGTGCTCATAAAATTTTTTGAACTTCAATTGAAGTATGTATCAATTTCTATGATAATTTCTATATCACTTTAAAATTTACTTAAATTCACATTTTATTTTCTTAAATTCAATAAATAAATTGGGTCCCAAATGCTTGAGAACATTTAGGATATCATTACGACTTGGTCATACTACTTGATGTACAACCACTATTATCGTAAAAAAACAAACAAATTAAAGATATTTTTTTACAATTCAAAAAAAGCTAAATTAAATTTTAAATATTCAAATAAAAATTTTATTTCATTATAAACTGTAAATTGTAATTTTCAGTTAAAATTAAAAGTAAAATCTTTTTGAGTTATTATCAAATTTGTTATCAAGTTTCAATACTTTTGTAAACAATGAATATTTCAGACTCAAATTATGGAAGGTCTTTTGGAAACATATTTTTTAAATATATATATATATATATATATATATATATATAAATATTTAAGCTAACATGATAATTAAACATTAATGCAATAATATTTCTTCAACAAAGTTAATAATTTACCAAAAAAAGAGAACAAAACTCCTTTAGTTAATTAAAAATATCAACCGTTTTATATTTAAAATAATTATTAAAAATTCATTGGCCGTGAATAATTTGTGAATAATTAATTTCAATTTAATTTTGGAAAAGAAATTTTGAAGCAACTAAAATAAATATAAATTAATTTGTTTAAATTCATTAGAAATCAATAATTGTGTTGGAGAGAAAATAAAATTTTAAAATTTGAATATTTAAATAATGAAATATATATAATATAAATAAATATTTTCGTATTAATTATATATATATATATATATATATATATATATATATATATATTCTTTAAATTATATTATTAGACATTATGATTAACACTAGTCAAAGAATTTTATTTGTTTTAATTTACCAATAAATCTTGACAATAAATCCTTGCTGATCGTATGCAAAAACTAATATCATCTTTGGTTCCATCAATATCAATGAGAATTAAACAATTAAAATTTAAAAAGAGTAATATATATTAATAATAATAACATCAAGCAAAAGATTTAAAATATACATTTTATATTTACAGAAATCCAAATTTAAGATAGATAATTTTTCACTAGTTGACAACTTATAATAAATGTAACCGAGTTGTATAATACCAATCTCCTTTATCCTTGCTCCTATATTATAATGCCTTTACAACCTTTCTAACCTTTTCATAGCTAAATAAACGTGTCGTTTATTAAAAGTTTGATTTATTCAATTCATTTAATAAAGAAATATTATTTAATATGCAATGTAAAAAGTTTTATAATTTTTAAATATGTAACAACCGGATGCATTTATTTACAAATTTTTGCATATGATTTTATTTAAATTTAATTGGCTAAAAATGAAAGTACTTTTAATTAAATCTAGTAAAATAATAAAAATTGCAAATTATACATTTTCAATTAATTTAAAGAAATTTTAAATTTTAGTTTATTCTTTGTAAATTGCAAAATGAATAAATATAAAAAAAACACTAAAAAATGACAAAAATATAATAAATTCTTAATGATCTTTAGGTTTATGATAAACTGAAAGGGATGTAAATAAATATTTATACCTTTTCTAAAAAATAAATAGTAGTTTTCATTTTCTTTTGGTGAAAGAACTGAAAACATAGAAGATGAAGAATAATGATAGCTACGTATTTCTGTTATTTTAAATATTATGGTCTTGAAATATTAAACCAAATATAAATATATATAAATATAATAAATAAAACACATTATAAACAATTCAAATTTTAAACTTTTTGGTGATTTAAGGTACAATAATACATTATTTAGATGAAATATCATTACAAAGAAGGAAAATTGCACTTTTTTTAATCATGTGTAATAAATTCAAAAGATGTATTAAACAAAATAAAATTATCCAAGTGGATTGGATTAACTTACAAAGAGAATAAATAATTTTACCTTTTTCTCTATTAAATACCAATAAATTTTTCTTATTGAAGGAATCCTTTGCTTCAATTTTGGTAGGTATGCGACATCAAACGGACTGCCTTAGATTCGAGAAATTAAATTAAATTAAATAAAAACAATCGAATAAAAATTAATTTATTTGAAAATTGACTGTTTAAAATTCGATTTGACTCTTTTAAAATTTAAACAAAATTTGTTCGATATTTGTGAAAATTTGTCCTGATTTTGGAAATTGCCCCAAATCAAATTGTCCTCATTTCAGAGGTAATTTTCATTTTCAAGAATTATTCTTAAATTACCCTTAAATTTCTGTAATTCTCTACTAAAGTCACTTGAGAGACCAATAAATCATATAATAATAATCCTGGCAAAGATTTTGAGGGCTTTTAAGACGAATTTAATTTGTTTATAGGAAATTTTGTCACGAACATTTATATATTTTCATTTTTAATATTTCTTTTTTGCAGTTCTGCTTAAGAATTTGCATAATTAAATAACATGAATTAAATTAAAAATTTAAGTTGTTTATGAACTAATCAGTATTTTGACAGGTGGAAAACTGCGAATTGATGATGGATAAGGCAACAAACAGACACCGAGGTATGTAATAAATTAATTATTTTTTTAATGTAAATATTTAAAATTATTAAAATTATAAAAAAAGTATAACTTATGTCTAAGAAAATTGCGTTATTATTAAGTTATTGTTATTTTTTCTTTTAATTAATTTCTTATGATGCCAAATTTATTAATTTTAATATAAGTAAAATCCAATATAATAATATAATGTTATAAATATAAATTTATAAAATAATTACATGAAGATAAAATATTTTTATGAAAATATTAGATGAAGAATAATGAATTTATCAGTGAAAATAAATCAAAGAAGAAGAAAAAAATTGTATATTTTATAAAACTCTTACAATATCATAAGTCACAAGAGTTCTGATTATCGTAAACTCTTGCGTTATATGTAAAGGTGTGATTTTTATCAATATATTATTTATGTCAGTTAATTTTTTTATAATTTAACTCTCGCAGTGGGAACACTTTACTGAAGTGGAAAATATAGTGGTACATGGAGGTTTTTAAATGAAGTTACTGAATTTTTTAATTGAATTTCAATTTTATTATTTATTAATTAAACAAATGGAAGACTATAATGAAGAAGTATTATGATCGTGGATTATACTAGTAAATAGTTAATACCAAAATAATATTTATAAGTATGAAAATTCAAACTTTGGTCTAGTCTCTATAGGTTATGGAAAATTAAAGCGGTGGGTGTTAAGTTAAATTAATTTTTTCTCAGTTTGACAGAGTACTAAAGTACCAAAACTAAAGCAGATTGAGTTATTAAATTGTTAATTTTAAATTTCAAAAGTATAATTCTCTTTAACTTATAAAAAGTTATTCATTTTCATAATTCTTACATTTTGATACTATAAAAAAAGGTTTGGATTATTTACTGTAAAATGAATAGATTTGAAATTGACTAATTTTAATTAGCATTTATGGGCACCTGGATGTCTCTTCTTAGTATTTTAATTTTCTTTATTATGTGTTATTTTAAGGGATTCTTTTTTTAAAAGAACGTTGTTAAGCTATTAATATACTATCAATTTTAAATAAAATATTATTAAAATTTACACACACACACACAAACATATATATATATATATATATATATATATATATATATATATATATATATATATTATATATATATATATATATATATAGAATTAAAAAGAAAGTTTGAAGACTATAAATCAGTAATATATCGTAATATATTTCCGGCACTGCCTTTTTCAAGTGAATTTTCAGTGCCGAAAATTCGTGAGTATCAACAAACATCGATATATTACTTATTTATAGTCTTCAAACTCTCTTTTTAATTCAACGGATAAAATAATCAGTGGTGTAATTGGAAGAAATAAAAGTTCTTATAATATATAGAAAAATTTCTTCCAATTTCACCACTGATATATATATATATATATATATATATTAAAAAAAGTTTATATATAATCATTAAATCGTTTTATTTTACTTTCATAAATAAATTTTAATTTCTATAAAGCTGTCAAGTAAAATAGTTTTTTTGAATTAAACATGAAAAATAATTAAAAATCAAAAAGAACTTTATAATCTCTTAAATTATTGTATTATAAGAACCATTTTCAAATTTCACCACCGATTAATTTTCTATTGATATTGTATTTACTAAATTGCTTGACTCTGAATCAGTAAAGATATCGATGTTTTTTTGATATATTTACTGATTCATAGTCAAGATATTTAATAAATACAATGTCTTAAATTATTGTTTAAATTAATAGTTGAATAATAGTTTAAAGAAACAAAATAGACAGTCATTAATTGTTATGTATTAAAAAATAAATAATTAAACTTTTTGTCTGTATTGAAAATAAACTGAAAGCGATGTGATGTATTGACTCGGTTTACAGTAAATTATTCTCCAATGTTCTGACTAAATGATAATTTTTCATTAAATTCTCTTGGGATAATGATCCAATTTCTGAAGTTATAAGGGAAGAGATTTTAAAACATATACATCAGAGGAAATTCTATAAAAAACAGACACTTCTATTTATTTTTCGTATAATTCTTTCAATGTAATTAATAGTTTTTTACTCCAAAATACATTCAAGTCAACTCCACTTTTAATTGGCCGAAAAATCTAATAAATTCTGAATTTTTTATGAATATATATTATTTTATATTTATACTAAAAAGTCAACCCCTAAATCGTATGAAATGTGTGAGTGATATATTAAAACAGCTTGACGAATTGTCTTAAGAAGAAAAACGTAGAGTTCAGTGTTATAATAATTTCTCGCCCAGTTTTATTTGTCAATCTACATTTGTATACATAAATTTATTTATTGTATACGTATGTGTATATGTGTGTGTGTGACTGCTTCAAGATGTTTGTTTGTATGTTTTACTGTCTCACTCTTCGGGTTTGTTTATTATCGGTTGACCATGTCACTTACAGATTACGTTCAGCTGGCTTTGTGAAACTGAAATTATAGCATGAAATGTCAATTTTTATAAATGGGATATAAAATATGAATTAATAAATTTATTGGTCACATTAAATTGCTGATTTTACAAAGAGAGGACTTGATTTTATTATCCTTCTGTACTTTTAATATAATTTTTTTTGAAATTTGTTTTGTCATAAAGCATAAATACTGGCCTAATCTGGTTATGAATCTTTATTTTCTGTTTTTATTGTTGTTTGCTTGACTGAGTAAAGAAATTTGGAAATTTAGATATTAGAAATATTTATTAATCATAGCTATTTAAATTTATTTATTGAATATATATACATATTTTGCCCATATTTTTGGGATGAAAAATATCTTTAAAAAATATAAAATTCTCACATCCATAAATGGACAGTAATTTTCTTTACAAAAATCATCTTATTTTCTATTTTCTATATTTTGTTCTCCTAATTGGCATTAGTGAATTTGATTGAATAATAGATTTTGTTTTGGATATTTTTGGATCAATTTTGATTGGTCAATATAACAATCAGTTGATTATGCCTTTTTCGATTTTGTGCATCAACTGTCACTAATAAAGTCTGCGAGGAATTACGTTATTTAATGGAATAACATTAATTCGGGTGATTAAAGTATTTTTATTCGTAAACTTATTTTTCATTGACTACTCAAATAAGCTAAAGAAAAATAATTCTAATAAATCAAGACCCATAGAGATGTTAATTGAAATGACATATTAGTTTAAGGGGTATTTTAGACACCTGTAAACAATACTTCTTTGATCTCCCCATTCTTTCATAATCAATTTACAGATTAATTTATTGTATTTATTAAAAAACTTGACTATGAATCAGTAAATATATCGATGTTTTTTTTATATATTCACGAGTTTTCGGCACTGCCTTTTTAGTGATTTTGGTCATTATTTATTAATTTTGAAACTTTAAGGAAAAAATAAATTTATTTTGTATTTTATATTAAATTTTAATTTTTTTAATTACACTTTGAATGATATTAAGATTTTAGATATTTCTTATATTATTTTTTATTTTATTTTGTAATTTAAATTTTAACAAGTTTTTTTTAAATAAATGTCTCTGAAATTTATTTTTGTTGAATGTAAAATTTTTTTCCAATTAATTCAATTGTTACCAAAATAGTTAAAATTAGAATCATTACTGTACAACAGTATAAATATTAATACGTCAATTATGTTAATACGAAATTTTATAATTGTATATATAACAAAAACCAAATTCATTTCCATAATATTTAAATTTTATTATTTTTTATAAGTAATGTAATTATTTTTCAATTTGATGATACTAAATAATATTTTTTTTTATCATAATTAGATTAAAAAATTTAAGATTTAATTATAAAAATTTAAAATTACTTTTAAAAATATTAATTTTACAAAATTTAAAAAAAAATCATTCTTTTAAATTATCTGTAACTTTATCCTTTGTCACTACAAATCAAATTACAGTAGAAAGACATTTTGAGATAAGAAATAATCTACTTATTCTTAGAAAACTGAAACAACAAAATATTATATCAGTGAATGATCATGCAAAATAAGACATTTTATTTCCATTTATCAAATGGAATTGCAAAACATAGATACCAACAAACTGTGAAAAATAGAATAATTAAAAAAGGGCTATGCTCATAAAGATAAGGAGAGTACAAGACCTTAAAAATATTTTGAATCTTTACAATGACTTCAAAATCTAAATGTTAATTGTTCAAATATTAATTAAATTGAAAAGGATTTTTAATTAAAGTTTAGTATTAAAGAATAAACCTCGCATCTAAGAGTAATTTAAAATATTGAATTCTACAGTGTACTTATGAGCTGTCATAATGTGTCCTTAACCTTTTGGTAATTTAAATAAAAATAACATTGGTTCTGAATGACTTCAGTCAACTTATACATTAAAAAGATTAATTTTTCAAAATATTATCACTAATTATATTATTAAAAAATATTTTAATTTTTGTTCGCTTTTGATTTAATTTTTATTTTATTTACCATATTTTTACTACATACCAAATAAATCCAATTTGATTGTTAGTTCTTAAATAATTGTGACAAATATTTAGAATTATAATGTTTTGTACAATAAAAATAATTTAATTTTAATAATTTGTTTTGACAAAATTATTTTAACATTTTATATTGTTTTTTTTAAAGCAGATAATTGGATTTTGAAAATGAAAAATTAAAAAAAAAATTTTTAAGGTATCAAAAATGAAAAATTAAATATGATTATTAGATGAAATTACTACATGTAAATTAATTCTCCTCTGTCAAACTAAGGGATCTCAGAATTTTACCTAATTAGAAACCAGACTGAAATTTTCTGTTAGTAATTAATAATCTCGTAATTAGATACTCAGCATTAAAACAACATTTCTAACAAATTTACATGCAGTGAATAATTTTAAAAAATTTAGAAAAATTATGTTAAATTTATCCATAAGAGTTTTAATTGTCTGTAATTAGATTATGTTTTTGTATTTTTCATTAATTTATCTGAATGAAACTTTTGATTACTTAATTCCGAAACAATTCATAGTTTATTTAAATGATTTCGAATGGCAGACAAGTTTTGAACATATTTGACTATCAGTGATGATATAACAAACCCAATTCCACTTAGAATCAAACTGAATATTCTCTGTAACCAGAATTTGGTTCAATCCCAAGCGAGATCGAGTCACATGATAACTATGAAAGCCAAATAAGCTGGAAACTAGTTTGCCATTAAAAATCGTTTTGAGTATCTTTTTAAACATTTTTATTTTATACACTAAGTCATTCAAAATCCGAAACCGTTTGATTGTCCATTTATCATATTCCATCCGTATAGTTATGTTCCAAAATTATTCTATGACACATCATTTTCATTATTGTTTTGAATGAAAACATAAATTACCAATTTTAACGTTTTCAGATAGTAAATTAAATATAAAATATATATGGATTACGAAACTAAAATTTGAATAAACATAAATAAATGACTTTAGCTTTACTTCTGGATATATTTGTCATTCATAAAATCAAATACAGCTGTTAAACCTTTTCAAATCAATTCCATTTAAGAAAGTTTTCCTGTTTAAACTCCGAATAAAAGTAGTAGGTAAAGTAGGAACCCTGACAAAAGTGCGAAAAATAAACATAAATTAGGAAATTACTAAGAACAAATTAATTCATTTAATTCTTTTAAAAAGTAGCCAACCAAGTCAACGTATATTATTGGAAAGCCTATCTCTACATTGAGATTTTTTTTGAAACACTACGTAGATAATCTATTAACCATATGGGTTTGGATTAAGTCGAACGTATTATGACTTGAACGGCAATGAATATTTGAAAACGGATTGTTAACGGTGGATCAACAACTTCACGTTATCCGCTCCTTCCGAAATTATTGTCAAGCTTTTAGATGAACGAAGGTTGACAATCAACCGTCCTTTGAAATGCTCGATGCCAAGTCTTCATTGAATTATTGTTACGGGATAGATTGTCGTTCACACGATAACGCATATTCCAAAGGTCAAGTTTCTTCAAATAATCTGTGATGGGGGGGGGTCAGTTCTGGAACAGTTATCGATTAAATCTTCAAAAGCTGCTGGTATGTTACTGACTAGAATAAAGATTATAATCTATTAAATATAGTTCTTAGATTGTGAATCAAAAAACACTTTTCTATCTTGTAAGAAGCCTCCTACTAGTTGGATGTATGTGTAGCCCTTGACTTTTTTCTTTGCAATTGAAATTTCGGCTTCTTTTACATTTTCATAAGTTGTAACTTTTAACAAATCTGTATTAATTATTTTCCTGTTTTCATGTTTTTTGATATATTTTCTCTTCTTTCATCAAAGTGGTTTAAATAATGATTGAGTTGTATCATTGTCATTTTAAAGGATATCGTCCAAGTTTTTTATGTCACTTCGGATCGAATCTGACTAAAAGATTTAACAAATTAATAAGCTTGTGAGGTTGGACTATGTTTACAAGATAATTGAAAATAAATTGATTGATCAAGAATTTCTTCAGGTTTCTTTTCAATTAATCCATTGTAAAGAATGACAGGGAGTGATCAGAATTTGCATTAAAACATTAACTTTAAAACTATTTGTGTTATTTTTGGATTCCATGACCCATTTTGTCCAATTGAGATTTAGAAAATAATTTCTTTGAAAAGCATCCCATTATTTTATCTTATTAAAATTCAAACAATAACAAAAAATGTATTTATTTAGGATCAGATACGGAATTTTCCCTTTAAAAAAATTTAAAAAAACCAAATAAAACAGTTTAATAATTATCACGATTTAAAGTCAAAGTTTTTTTCAAATTCATCACCATCAATATTGTCTCTCCATAAATATTCCCAAATGATCATTCATTACCTTCCCACACTGTTTCTGTTTGGCCCAATACGATTTTATGTGTTGCATGTGCATACATGTATAGTGATCAACAAAATTTAAAGAATGATTTACGCGATGATGTTGAAAGATTTACTGCTGTAGCTATCCCTATTGTTATATCTTTTTTTAATTCAAAAATTCTCTCTCCTTTAGAAAATTGATATATTAATTCCTAGTTTTTTAAACTAACGTTTGAACCATAAAAATGCTTTCAGCACGAATACTCTTTGTTGTTTGATATTTTATACACGCATGGTTATTTCATTTAAAAACTTAAGAACACGTCAGCACTGTTGCTTAGAGCACGTTTGCGCCACATAAACTCACATAATCACATAATCACATAAATCACAGATAGCCTTAATAAATTCATGTTCAATAATGTTCAATGACGTCATCAATAATGTATTCTCTCATTTTTTATATTGTTATTTTAATTGTATTTTATAATTTAATTTTTGGGGGTAAGATAACACGGAAGTACCTTTCCACAATAAAGAAATTTGATCGTATTTTTCATAATTCATTTTGATTTAAAAAATTCATAAATCCTAACTTCTGTTTTTCTCGTATAAAGTCATGGGTATGATAAAGTAAAATTTAAATTAATTTTAAATGATTTTTCAAATATCAATAAAAATAATTATTTTAAAAAATACAAATATGGAATTTCCCATCAAGGGGAAATTCCTTACTTGATCCTTTATTTAAACACGCCGATTTCAATTAAAATAATATTTTTCATAAACAAAGATATAATTTAATTTCTTGACATTTCCATCCCCAATAAGTTTTTTATAGAATAATTTATTTTTTAATTTTTATAATATTAACTTACATGTTAATTTATGTTTATAATATGTTTATAAATGTTTACACTCATTTAAATAAATTTTCTCAAATTCGAGACCTAGCTGAATTGCTCTTCGATTGTTAAATAATGTTCTCTGTTCACTTCTGAATCCAAAATAAATAAATTATTTGGATTGCCCACTCTTGAACATGTGGCGTAAAGCTGGCCATGTGATAAACAAGGGCTTTCCAAATGGATGCCTCCATTTTTCAGTGATTTTTCTTGCTAGTCTGTCAAAATAAGTGATATTTTTAGAATGAATACATTTTCTTTTTTTGCACAACCAGTTAGAATTGTTGCTTTTATGAGGTTTAGGTAAAAGCTCTTTACAGAGTCTAATACCATTGCACAATTTTGAATGATCCAGATTTAAGGATACCAGAACACCAATTTAGAAACTCAACTGGATAAAACACAGATTGAGAAGGACCTGTGACAGTGTCAGAGTATTTGTATAGTTTGGTCGTGCCAGGTAATATGCTTTGCATCTGGAGATTGAGCTTGTATATATTTTCTTTTTTAGTAGGTAGAATAATTCTTTCACGCAAACACTAAGGATTCCTATAATTCAGTTGAATATTGTGAACGACTTTTTATTGAGGTCATCAATAGATCTGACAATGTTTCAGAATTTCTTAGGAAAATTAATCAGTTCTATTTGTGGGTCTGGCAGTAGCCTTTTATTGTCTATTGTCAAAAAGAATCTCCTGTAAGATGAACTCTCATCTGTTGTTAGAGTTATCTTTTTCAAATGTCTCCAGGTTTGCTTGAAGTCTCCAGATAAAACAGCAACAAGCCCATCTGTAAGATACTTGCTTGACCGAATGTTTTGAATTATGTGATCCATAGGTTTTGGTGGCGTTTGTGTGTCATTCTACATTCATTTAAGATTATTATACTACAATGTTATAGCACCTTGCCTTCTTTCTGTTCATTTTGAAATGTGACATGTAGGAGTTCCACCATGCGCAATTCAATGTCAAATAGAAAGCTGAATGTGCAGTACGTCCTACTGTAAGCAGAGTGGATTCCAGATGATGCCACAACAAGTGCAATTTGTTTTTCCTGGTGTATCTTTGACAAAATCAAATTTATATATAATGTTTTTCCAGTTTCATTTCATGCATCAAGAAAAACAATTCCTCTTGTTTTGATCTTCTGGCTCATACTCGACACTTCACTGCATTAGTTCTATGAACATTTCAGAGCACAGTTGATTTGAATCAATGCATCTTCTTGGTTATTGCTTGCCATATTTCTTGAAAGCTTTTCCAATCATTGAAAGACCCGTGTCCTCTAATAATGATAAAACTGTCATTTATTTTATGCAGTAATTCATAATAAAATGCAAATACAAATAATACAAATATTTTATTATAACCGGAAACAAATTTATAATATTTAAATTTAAGTTGTTATATTCACTCATTTGTTTTGAAAAAACAAAAACAATAATAAAACATTTTGAATATATTTGAAAAAGGCAGTTCCGAAAATTCGTGAGTATCAAAAAACATCGATATATTACTGATTTATAGTCTTCAAGCTCCCTTTGTAATAAATTCAATGGAAAAAATAATCAGTGGTGAAATTGGAAAAAAATGTTTTTATAATATTTGTATATATTTGTTTATATCGTCATTTGTTTCTGTTGTCTAAAGTAAAATTTAAAATGAAATTTAATGCCTACTATTCCTAATCAAAGAAATGAAAAAAATCTTTTAAACAAAATAATATTTTTTTATTCAAAGTTTTTAAAAATAATCGAATGGAACTTTGAGACGGGACATAGTCTATGAACTTTATCTGGTTGAGTAAGATATATGTAACAAATTTGGTGCAGAGCGGAAGATTTCTAGAAAAAATAAAAAAACAAACTTTTCAGATTTTGTTAAAAATGTACACAGATCGGTTGCGGGTCTCTAAAACTAAACCTGTAACTTCATAAATTGTTATAGAGAATTCGATTTTATAACTAAAGGTGCATTATATAAAAATATTATTCAAGATAATTATTTTACAAAAGCATTGAAATATTAAACTTTTTTTTAGTGAACATGTTAATAGTCCTTATCGTTTAAGAAAGCCTAGTACTGAATATATATATTGTAATTAAAAGATGAAATAATAAAATAATTTTTGAAAATGTTAAAATTTATTGATGAATCACAAAAGTATTGAATCACTATTTGGGGATTTAAAAATATTTAGTTGTCAAGTAGAGAAATAGTTTGCCAAGCCAAGCCAGTTATGTCCATTTCAATAATTAATTATTAAAAATCAAAATCCTTTAATCAAATAAAAACTTTTTTATTCAAATTTCAATTTTCTAACTTTATATAAATTTATTTATTAATTAATTAACATTAAATAGCTATTTTATAAATAAATTTCATTTTGTAATTACACATTTTGATTTTGACCACTTGAAAAAGGCTGTGCCGAAAATGTTTAATATTAATACAAAAGAGAAGACAGCTATGGCATAATAATGATCATTGGGATATTTTTAAAGTTTACGCCAAATCCTAAATATGTACTCCATTTTCTTTCATAACAGCTTCTTTAAATATATTCATTTAACATAGAAAATTCTAGAAAATTTCTATATGTGTGTATCAAGTCAAAAGAAAGCATAACAATCCAGTTTTTATTTTTGATAATCATTTGTCCATAAGTCAAATCTCCAACTGAAACTTTATTTTCCAAATCCCAAATCTTGATAGACGAGCCAGTTGCAGAACATAACCAATATCTGTTTGGTGAGAAGATAAGTTCATTGATAATAGCACCTCTTTCTAAAGTGTATAAATGTCTTACTTCAGATAAATCCCATAACATTAAAGTTATGTCCCATGATCCAGACAATGCAAATTGACCATCACTTGACATAATCAACATCACTTTCAAATCCATCCCAAATAATCAAAGATTTATTTCTTAATGCAGAAATAAGAGTGTTTGGATAGATTGGGTTAGTTGCAACCTGTGTAATAGGTCCATCGTGACCAGTAAGTGATCCCCTCAAAGTCAATTGTTCCGTCATTCTTTTTAAATTTTAAATTCAAATAAATTCCAAAAGATCTTTTTTTTAAACAAATCTGAAACTCCAGAGTTCAACAACTTTCAACGAAATAAAATCAATTTAACATTATTAAATAAAAAACATACCCATTCCTCGCGCCTATGTGCGCACACCAATACAAAAACAATTTTTTATAATAACGCGCACACAGACGCGAAGCTGAAATCAACTGAAACATATATATATATATATATATATATGTGTGTTATATATATAAAAAATCAAATTATTTTAATTATTAACTATATCTTAAAATGTATAAAAATTCCATAATAGTAAGATATGAAATATGCCACGTTTTATAATTGATTATAGAAATAATATTGCCTATTTCATTTTATTGCTAAAATTATTGAACACCTTTCAGTTGTCAGAACATTAAAAATTTAAAAAATTATAAACTAATTTAAATTTACAACTGATATTGGTATTACTTTTACCTAAAACCTTGCAAATATGTATGAATTGTAAATTTTTATGTCTTAAACATTTTTATTTGTGCGTAACTACGTTTTATCAATTATATTAATTTATGTTCAGGATTTGGATTTGTGACATTTCTCGATGAAGACGTTGCAGAACAAATCTGTCAAATTCATTATCACAATATTAACAATAAAATGGTAAGTTTTAAAAGACATGAGAGATTTTTTATATTATCAATATTAACCAATAAAAAGCCATAAAATAAATTATATTACTTTTTCTATAAAATATTGAATGGCTTATATCAATAGAAATACAATTTTTACTTGTTATTAATGAATAATTATGAAGTTTCATTTTGCAAAATAATTCTTTTCCCATTTTAGAAAATTATATTTTCAAGATATACAGTGAACGAGAAATTAATTTCCATTTTGAATTTATCCTTTCTTCTCTATTATATTTACAGAGCATGTTCATATCCATTAAAACGGTGATTCTCAGTATTATGCGAATTTATCTCAAGTTTTTTAAATACATATTAGTTTCGAAAAATTTTAAAAAACTTACGGGGATATTCAGATAAGCCATTTTGAATTTTATTCAGATTACGATTTTAACACCGAACGACAGAACATAGAAAGGAGAGGAATCAACTAATCTGATTATTTGCTAATGAGACCTTTTAAATCAACCCCAAATGATTTCAATTCAAATAAAATTGAATAATGTTTTCAGTTGGAAAAAAGGAAAATGCAGAACAACAATTGCATTTAATTAATTAAATTGCTGATTTTTTCTGACTGTTCGTTTTTCGTTTTTTGCTTGCCTTATGTGTATCAAAATTGTTGTTTTGAAGTTGCTAAAAAGAACTTCTTTTACACCTAAATACTCCCGACGCTCCCCCAGACCCCTTAGTCGTCCTTGCCTCACTTCGTCACCCTGCCACAAAATTTAATAGTCAATGGGTAGCCAAAGATTTTTATTTTGGCAAATGGGTCCTTGTTAGCCAAAGGTTGGGAAATCTTCATCGTGCATACATTTATTATTATATCCTGTTACATTTTTAGGATGCTTTATGATCAGTTAGTCATTGTATAATGTATACATCGGATCCGTCAGTTAATCTGTCATTTAATTGCTCATTAATATTATTGTAGATTTAATACAACTATTCGGTAAGGTGAAGAATATAATCCGATTTCTCGTGTTCTCGATACGAATGAAACACAATAATTTTTATTTGTACCAATTTTTACAGATTAATTTTTTTGTCAGTAATTGTCAGCCGATTGTAATTATTTTATAGAAAGTATATTAATTATGGGCGCACAACCTACGTATAACGGTAATTATACATGTTGATGATTTGATGATAATCAGTAATAAAAAAGTCAGTGCCGAAAATTCGTCAGTATCAACAAACATCGATATATTACTGATTTATAGTCTTCAAACTCTCTTTTTAATAAATTCAATGGAAAAAATAATCAGTGGTGAAATTGGAAGAAATAAAAGTTCTTATAATAATATATATATATATATATATATTAAACATTACAAGCTTTGTGATACCAAGTTCAAATCCCAATAGTAGACTAGTTTCGAGCTCTTGGTTCTCATCAGTACTATGCATGAGACGCGAAGATTTCTCTTCGCGCCAGGTTAGTATACATTATTGCTGATTCAACTCTATTGCATACTTTCTTTGGTACTCTGGAAATCACATCACTTGCAAATTAGCTAATTCACAGAAAAAATATCTGTTTACAGAAATATTTAAAATTTAAATATAAAATTAGAATTTTTTTTAAATTTAAAATATAATGTTGTTAAAAAATACATTTTCTTCTATACGAGAATTTTTCATTTGTTGATTAAATTATATAAAATTATAAAAATTAATTTACTGTGAAAATTAAATCATAAATTATTTTTATATTGCACGAAATTTGTATCAATAAAGAAAAACAATTTTCGTAAATTCTATTCCCAAAATATATCAAAGGGAAAACTAAATCTAATATCAAAAAATTACCCTAAATGCTTTCATTCAAATAAACAGTAATGATTTCGCTTTGAAATGTTCCATTTTGACTTTTACTGTCTCTTTGAGAAGAAAACTACTTTTCATGTCGACACAAAACTGAAAATATATTCTAATATTTTATTTAATTATTACAATTTAACAAATATAAACATAAAATCATTTTCTCTAGGATATTATTATCTTTTGATGTTCGTTTTTTTTTGTTTTACTACTATCTATTCAATTTCTGAATTAATTTTGTTGACTCTCGGAGCAATCAACTAATTGAGAGCTTGAATGGCTTTTCAAAAATAATTTATGCTTTTGTTTCGAAGGAAATAGCCGACATATTTCATCCTAATCCAATTATAAATTTGGCCAATTTTAGAAATTATTTAAACAATTGATTCATTTTGAGAAGTGAAATTATTAGATCCTTTTAAATTACAGAGAAAGAACTACCTTGATATGTGGTCAAAAAGAAATTAGTCTACTTACAGTGGTATGGTGTAGCGAGTTCCAAGAAGCTTTCGTGAGACTTCTAGTGCTACAATGATAGAATTTTATTTATTACTCAATGTATTTATTATCCTATTTGCATATAGTGACTATTAGGGAAGTCTCAATTTTGGGCAAGTTGATAAAATATTTACACTAAATGTCTGGATATATATTTATGTATCAAAATATATTTATAGAGAGTAAAAAGACCTTAAAGATATTAGCTGATGTTGAAGGTAGAAATGGAAACATTAGAAAACATTATATATATAACTAATATATTAAATGAAACAAATAAGAAATGTTAAAGAAAACAAAGATAAACATTTTAATTTTAATTTTTTAAACATTTAAAAAGCATTAAAAATATAAGACGACATTTTTGATGATTATCTTGAACATTCAACTCCATCTGTCACCAAACTCTTATAAACTTAATATAATAATGAGTGAGATTATTAGGATAATTCTTTATTCTTTTATTGCTTTATTCAATGATATTACAATTAGATGTAATAATCACAAGAATATCTTGAAATCTTTAACATTAAGTATATGTGAGTGCAGGCATGACTGTCAAAGAAAAGCTTTCCAAATAAACAGTTTTATATCATCTTTTTCTCGTGTTCTTTTATTATCTTTGGTCAAAATAACGCCAAAAACATTACCATTTAAACATTAGTATTTTTTTCATTTATTCTCAAGAAGGTCTTTTAAATTTAGGTAATAAAAATCTTGCAACCAAGACAGATCATAATAAATCATCGATATTGTTATATCCTAACCCTCGGGAAGTTCTGACATTTAACTAATATAAACATAAAATAAAGTTTTATATATTTCCCAGAAAAGCTGAAAATATTATTTATATTACATTGTAACAAATATTAAAAGCCTGATATTTCTTTTTTCTTTTTGTAATATTAATTCACATAAATAGTATCACTATAATCAAAGAACTTATATACTCTGGTCTCCCAATTTATATCCCACACAAATCTTTGACATTGCGCAAAGCTCTGGGAAACAACATGAAAAATTAAAACATTTTCTCAATGAAAACTGCCAAACACCAAAGAAAATATGCTTCTGTAAAATCCTTTTCTACCATATCATGAACAATTCATTAGAATGACACCCAGGAACTCGCAACAACAAGTTAAAGAACACCTGGATCTTACTGGAAAATCTTCATCGTGCATACAGTTAATTTATATAATATAATGCACCCATAGCTGACTACTATTACATCGTTCGGGACATGCATTGACAACTATTGTCATAATCTGATTTATTTAATTCTTCATAAAAAAGACAATATGGATCTCTTAAACCTCCTTAATAATAGATTTTCAATTTCTGAAACCAAAGATGTAGGCAGCCTGAAAGAGTCGAATTTTCATAATGCTAAAATTTCATTTTAATCTTTTCGCGGACACATGACATTTAGAAAATGTTCACAAAGTGACACAAGTAATTATTTGGGTTTTAATGCAGATATTTAAATTTGTATTTCAGTTTTGGGTTTGTGGTTTATTTAATATTGCATTTTTACTGAAAACAAAATAAATATAATATGTCGAGACACACCGACGTGTCCTATATGCTCCTACATATAAAACCAATGCAATCGCCGACGGGTATGTCCGACGTGTTTATGTACGATATTTTTTATGTGTCGGCATATGCCGATGTGTCCGCGAAAGGGTTAATGAATCGATAAACTAAACTTTCCAAAAGTTTATTTAATTTAAAATACTTTCAATTCTGCCTAAAATAAAACAACTTATTTAAACAAAAGTAATTTAAACTAATAACAGTTTTTATCACAAAATTCTTAAATCCAAAAATAATATTTAACACATGCACTTTCAACGATATCAGTCAAGAAAAAGGAAATTATGTCAATAAAGATCTGATTCGGTGATAAAAGTAAAAATAAATATCCGATTTAAAAAGGCATTTCTTATAAACATTCAGCAATTAACACTAAAGAAGCCAGTGAAATTGCTAAACTGATATCTTGTTGACTTTTTTGGAATATTTATATTATTTCACAATGTTGAAGATTATATTTTTTGTTATATTTTTGTTATATATATTTGTTATATTTTTTGGAGATTTTCATTAAATGTTTATAATAAATTATAATTAAAAAAGCTTAACAACTTAAAAGAAAATTAAAATATTTAATTTGAAAGCTTATAATTATTTTTAAAAGGTTTTTAGAGGAGAAAGTTTTGCAAACTTTCAGGAAATTTAAATTTCTAATTTTTATTTTAAATTTTAAATTTTATATACATCTAATGTAATTCAGAAAATGAATTTAAAAGCAATTTCTAATAATATTGAAGATATAAATATAAAAAAATATAAAAAAAAAAATATTGAATTTATGCTATTACTAAGAAATTATCATTTGATACTTACAAATTTAGTGAGTAATAAAATAAAATTCATTTTTTAATGTTCTCTGATTTTTATCATTATAAAATGAAGTTGTCATATTTTTTTACATGTACATCACTATTATATATAAATTCATCCTAAATTTATTACATCTTATCAACTAAGATAGCCATAATAACTGAACCCTGACCCTTTGTCTTGGGTTAAATAATAAAAATAAATAATGACTGAATTATTCGAGACAAAAATAACGAGATAAATTTGGTTAGACCAATTTAAGTAAGAAGAAAAAGTTATTATATATATTTTCGATTTAATGAAAAATAACTTTTTCATAAATCTCCAAAATCACTTATATTCATTTTTATTGCTAGATAAAATGGACCAAATGAAAATTCTAATTTAATAAGTTTATGATAAATATTTGAAATAATTCTCGTTTCATTTCACTTGACTCACTGATCGGAATCCTATCAAATTTATCCATTGAAAAAATTCATTTGATCAATTTTATGATAAATATTTTCAATGGTGACTCATGAATAAATAATTTAATGATAAAAATTTCTGTTTAGAAAAATATATAAATTGAGTTGTAGAAAAAAATTTTAAAAATGATACATAAAAAAAAATTTCGGTAAAAATTTATTTTTTAAAATATTTCATAATATTTATGTAAGAAAAAATTTTGTCATTCAAAAGAAAATCATTTTTAAATGTGGAAATTAATTTTTATTTTTTGACATGCAAGGTTGATCTGTTGTTGAAGCTTCATTATTAATTCACTAACATCAACGCAAAATAAAAGATATTTTTCAAGTGGCATACATTTTCATTTAATACATTTTCATTTGTATTAAATATATTATTCGCACCAAAAGGCTAAATTATCATTTAATTGTTTAATATATATTATAAGAACCTTTTTTCCAATTTCACCACAGATTTCTTTTCCGTTGTCATATATTCCATTTTCATAAACATCGATATATCTACTGATTCGTAGTCTTCAAGCTTTTTTAATATATAACTGATCGAGTCCGTTAAAGTGTAAAATAATCTATATCATATATCTCGCTTTTCAAAATGTCAACGACAAATACATTTACCTTCCACCCCTACTGCATTTATGAACTATTTCAGGCCATATGGAGAGAAATAATGTTCTTTGTAATTCCAAGTGTCATTTGTAATCCTTGATTTTATGGTTTTATGGTACGTTTCCATAAATACCATTTATACGCTGCATAAATTAAATAAATTGCTTCTTTTTCATTTTAATTGTCTCTCATTAGTTAATTTATAGAATACCTAGTTATTTCATAAAATAACTAGTTAAAGTGTCAAATTATTAACATATTACACACTTTAATGGACACGATGAGTTGTTTCATGGAATAACTAATTATTTTATGAAATAACTGCATTATATACTTCAACGGTAACACACACACATACATACATATATATATATATATATATACACCAAAATTAATTAAAAATTAAATAAGATTACTACGTATACTACAAATTATTTTCAAGGGTTCAAAGTTCTCTTTAAATATATTAAAATAAAAAAACACTTTTTGGATTTTCGCAACTTGGTTATTTTCGTTAGACACTATCTAAATTGTTTGATAAATAATTTATATTTTTATTTTAAAATCTTTATTAGTAATTAATTATTTCAAAATTTGTTTTATCTTCATTTAGAGTCTGTATAATTTTTCTAATAATAAATTTTATATAATACAACATTTCTGTTCTTTATTCCCAAAATTGAAAAATGTCAAGTTTTGACAAATTTATGGAATTATTGTACAAATAGTTAATTTTCAGAGGGGATGATGAAAGTGACATTGGCCAGTGTATTTAATTACCACTACAAAGTCATAATTTTAAAATGTCTCGAATAAATTATCTATACTTGTTATTGAATATAATGTATTAAGTAATTTTGATGATATTTCATTTATTTTCATTTTGACAGAAGATAAAACGTTTAATTATTCTCAACAAACATTTTTGGTTTGACCTCTATTGAGAGTTAATTTAATGGTAAAATGGAAATAAATGAAATAGCATCTGAAAAAAAAGTCTTGGATATCGGTTTGTATGGTTCTTATCTCGTTTGTTAATTTTTATATTTTTAATTTATTATTATAATTATTATTATTATTATTATTATTATTATTATTATTATTATTATTATTATTATTATTATTATTATTATTATTATTATTATTATTATTATTATTATTATTATTATTATTATTATTATTATTATTATTATTATTAACAGGTTGAAGCTAAGAAAGCTTTGCCTAAAGAATTGTTATCTACGTCAAATGCAACTCCAAAATCCGAGAATAAATCGCTCCAAGTACCTTTAGGTAATAATAATTATATTATAACTCATTCAAAGAGAAATAAATAAAAAAATATTTTTCAAAATATCTGTTGGAAATTATCACTGGTGTGATGAAATTTCACATCCCTTGCTAAACAAATAACACAAGTTTCCCAAAGATTGACTCTCCGGCTTTTTGTAAATAATATTTTTTATTTTATCGAAATTTTAATATTGTCATTGAATCCAGTAGTCTATTTTAATTTATGGAAAGGAAATAAATTTTTTTGTTTTTACAATAATTAATTATAATAAATATAGTGGGATATTTGGCTTATGAGCCATCTTTCTGGATATAACGTAAAAGAACTGATAAAAATAACTTAAAGAAAATTATTGATTCACTTATTTCGAAAAATTCTTGAAAATATTTATCTCAGATATTTAGAAAAGATTTTCAGCGAAAATTCCATTATTTAATGTTTTCATCGTAAGAACCAGAAATATTTGAAATCTACAACGACTATCATATACAAAACTTACAAGAAAAGCCAAAATTTGCAATGCTAAAATGATTTCTAACCTTTACAAAATCGTAAAATTCTACAACGCGAGTGTCGCTACAGCATCACATAATGATCAATTATTTAGCAATAAAAAGACGTTCGCTCTTCGAATGATCAAGAACACTTTAGTCAGTGCCGGTTCTAGGAGTTTTCTGTGTGTAGGCGAGATGCGAATTTGCCGGCGCAAAATTAAAAAATGTTGTAACTTTTAAATTGAAGAAAAACAGAAAAACTCTGAATATCTGAACTTAATACATATATTTGTATTTTAATACGAACCATTTCAAGATTTCGACATTTTTATTTTTCTTATTGGAATTGACAAAAAAATTAGAAAATGACCCCTTCGCAAAGTCCGAAAAGTGCCGTCGTCGGCGGTTACCGACGTTGCCTACGCTTAAAACCGGGCCTGACTTTAGTGAACAAATATATTTTTAATTTTTAAGAATGCTTAATCCATTAAATTTAATAACAATATTTTCATCTGTTTTGATTGCTTTTTTGTTTAATCATATTTTTTGTTTGAATTATTAATTTCAGTATATTTTAAAAAACTTCAATCTTTAATGATATCAATAATCTTTATCCAGTTCTCACAACATAACTTATCATCATCAAATGTAAATAGGATAATTGAGGGTTGGTTTGAAAATGGTTTCAAAAAATTTAAATAAAATTCTTTAATCCTTCAAATTTTCATGGAAACCTACAAACTGTAATGATGTCAGCTGAAATTAATGATTAAAAATAAATAAATATTAATAAAGAAAACCTGCATCGGAGAATTGTCCTGTGAAACAAACAATTTCGACTGCATATAACTGTCCAATATTAATGAAAATGTTTAATTATTGTTTAAATTGTCTATTAACTCACATATAATACATATACGTTTTTATTTTAATTAAGATTTTATTTGAATTTTAATAATTTTTTAAAATTGATAATTATTATGGGATATAAGTTATTTTGATCAAAATATTTTTATACGTTTGTTTAAGAATACAATAAATATTTTTAAATGAATTTGTATAAAAAGCAACATCGTATATTCCAGTATCATAATAATTCCAATGTTTAGTTGTAGTAAATGGAATAAATCTCTAATTCATCTGGTAAAATACATTTTACAGAGTAACAAATAAAGCTATTGGTATCTATAATGCAAAATATCCATTAATCACCCATAGTTTGCCATAGGAAATTTATCATTTCTCCTAATATTGCTTCGAGAAACACTTCACAAAAGTCAAGTGTAAAAAGAAATCAATTGAGGAAATGGAAAGCACATCTCAGTTGTCAAAATGAAATATTTGAATCAAAATTTGTATAAATTAAACTTTTATAAAAACTAGCAGAACTTTTCAATTTATTCTCAAAACAACCACCATTACAAAAGGAATGTCATAATTTTAATTGACACTTTCTAAAACCGAATTAATACCAATAGTGCAAAAACCTTTTTTTATTAATTTAAATAAAAATTTAAATAAATAAATAATTAATTATTTATGTCACCTCTGATCTGTGTTGAGTACATTACTAAAATTTAAATTTATCTCGTTGGTCACATTTTGTTAAAATGAAAAATAATTATATGACTAGAAAATAATATTTTAAAATATTAACAATATCTAAATATTTTTAATATTTTATATAAAATATTAAATGTAGATATTAAATAAAATATTGTTTAAAATTAAAAGAAACTCATTCCCTTGTAATATTTATTCAGTCTTTTGTTTTTAATTCAATCATGCAATGTATTTACAGAAAACACATTTATATTTAATATTTAAACAATATTTACATCAAATCATATTTTTTCTCTTATATCGTTCATTTTTATTTTATTATATTCTTTTCAATTTTATTTCTTTTTACATTTTAGACATAACTTTATTTTATTAAAACAAAACTTCGAATGGTAAAATAATTTTTCATTTTTCACTATTAATAAACTAATTTATAATTTTACATTTACCCAATACATCTTTGCAGAAAAAAAACAATTATAAATATTAAAGGAAACTTTCGAGAATATTTAAAATTAATTTTTAGAAATATTTGCAATTATTTTATTTAAATACAATGTTATTAACATTGATAGTTGCTGAATTACATTTCAGAAATTTTTCCAATAATCTGTAAATTAATTTGTATTTTAGACAACTTTTTTTAATGATTTACATACACTGCTAATTATATATATAAAAATTACATGCAACCGTCTCATAATATCAATGAAGTGGAAAAGAAAATTCAGAAAAATAAAATCGCTTCAGTAGAATATAACAAACAATTTTATCTCCACGTGCCTGTGGAAAAAATTGTCATTTTTGGTGCATATTTTTAATGGCACAATTTAATGATTTATATTGGTATTAAATTTGGTATTACAAATGTGAAAAGTTCAACTTGTGTGCACTTTTTATAAAGTTTTTATTGCTTTGAAATTATTGATAGGGAATTGTAATTTAATACTACAAATATTCTGTCGAAATGATTTCTAAAATAATTTTTCTTTTTTATATTTAATTTATTTAATTTAATTTTAATTTAATTTATTAAAATTATTATTATTAATGACAACGGTTTTAAAGAAATTTTAAAAATTACTTTATTATTATAATTATTAATTCATTCATTCTTTAGCAATACTCCAAAACAACATCAGTCCGACTTTTTCAATGAATAATCTTCTACAACAGAACAATGGCTCATTTTCTCCATTTGTTACTATGCCATATTTACAAACAAGTAAGAAATTTTATGTTTGATTTTACATTCATAATAATTTTTGACCAAATAATTGCAAAATTTTATTGAATGTTGTCACAGTTATTAAAAAGATAATAAATTATATTATATTTAATATTTTATTACATTAATTACTTTTAATAGAAAAAACACTTTGACTGTCACGCAAGTCACCCGTGACTTCGCTTGTCTTTCCAATGGGACTGTTGCAGTCATCTATGACAGAAACTACTAAATTTTGAAAATGATTAAAGCAAAATAAATATTGTCAAATATAAAATTATAAATAATATATAACAAATTGAATTTAGCCCCACAAGGCAAAACATGTAAAAGCAATCAACGTGTTATTGAGTCAAATAGAACATTTCACTACAACATACAAAACACTTTTCAAAAGTTAATTTTTATTTTTTTTATAATTAAAAGTGGGAAAATTTAAATTTTGATATTAGCTTGTAAAATTAAATAAATGAGTTTATTTTCTCTAACTTTTGTGGAATTTGTAAATTTCATTTATTTTTCAATTGCCTTAATAAATTTTAATGACATTAATGATCGCAGAGCAAGTGGTATTACTATGAAGCAGTAATGGCAGTAAAAGTTCAATGAAATAGTATTATTATGGTTTATGTAACCTCATGAAAGAATTTACAGTTAGTTATGTCCATGATGAAAAGGTTTCATGGTCACAAAACGGAAAGGTATACTACATAACGGAAAGACAAATATCGGTTAATAATTATGACTTTGGTAATAAAATAAAAAGCTGAAAAGTGAACAATATTATGTTTAAATTTAAAAATTGCAATGCAAAATTTGGTCAATTTCAATCATGAATGGTAGTTCTCATCAACCATTTATTTTTAATGACTTTAGGTTAAAAAAGATAATCTAATTCAGTCTGTTCCGGTTGCTTTAATTATTAAAAACGTATCTACGATATAATTCGCTACAATCTTAATATAACTTCGAATTAATTAATAAAAAATTGAAATTTTAATGATCTATTTTCATCTAAAACAAAACCATTTAATAATTTTGACTACTCGCGTCTGTGTGCGCACACTTCTTCTTGTCTGTGTGGAGACTCGAGTAGTCGAGTTTTGGGAGTTTGTTAATTCTAACTACTCGCGCCTGTGTTATGTTGTAGATGAGGCTGTATCTAGAAGAGATTCGACATATTATTTGATGAAAATGATGAGAGACAGAGGATTCAGTTTTATAACTACTGCCGAAAGAGAAGTTGTTAGAGATATTAAAGAAGAGTTGTGTTACATTGACGTTGATTTTGAGAAAGAAATACAAACTGCGGCCTCTTAATCATCACTTGAGAAAAGATTCATATGTCGAGGAGCTTTGTTTCAGCAATAATTATTTGAAAAAGAAACTGTTAGTATTTATGAGACAATTCATAGCAGCATGATGAAATGCGATGTGAATATTTGTGAAGATTTATATAGCAATAAATTTTCATCAGATGGTTCAACAATGTATCCTGATATGGCTGATCGTATGCTTAAAGATATATCAACTTTGGTTAAAATTTCAATGATAATGAAAACTTATCAATTTCTATCAATGATGAGACTTAATATTGTAGTGACATAAAACTATATTTTATAAGAGAGGTTTTAAATTAAATAATAAGCGTTAATTAAATAGCGTCATTTTAGAGATTAATTTTATCAATGTTGTATTTTAATCGATTCTTAACCAAAATTAAATTTCTGTTGAGAAACATCTTAAACCTTCACTACTTTATCTTCCTTAATTTGCAGAGACCTCTAAAACTATTAGATTTAATTTCATATCTAATTTTTGAAAAAATCTGAGGATAGATATATCGAAATAATTGTTAGCTAATCTACATCTTGTCAAATTCTACCAGTAATCATAAATTAAATATACTATTTTTTGAATAAATAGTTAAACATACATGATAACGATTTAATTATAAGAAAGCGCCACTCAAACATTCGTTTTACGATATATTTCGACAGTTAGGATATAATAACTATAGAAATTATAGATTTTTGAACAAATTTATTAATTATATTAATCACATGAAATTTTTAATAAAAATATATTATTCTTTAAAAATTACAATTTAAATAATAAATTATTTTTTTAAATTGTAGCAACTGAATTACAAGCTTGTGAAATATTTCATAGATTTTATTTAAAATATTTTATAAATATGTCCGATTTTGACAAAAATTATTTAATGCTTTCGCACATAGTTAATGCAATTTCTCCATGTCTTTGAAGCTTTTCAATAAGTTCATTAAAATGTTGTGTGAACATTAGATCATTTAACCATTAACAAATATCAATTTGGACTATTTACATATTTTTCTTTAAAAAATGTTATTTCATCAATCATACTAACAAAAAAAACTCCAAATCCATTTTCACAAAGCTGCTTCTCATGTTTTGTGATACGGTGCACCAGATGAAAAACAAAACGTTTCATGGTTTTATAACTTTTAAAAAAAAATTATTTTTTTATTGGCTTTTCAATGAAACAAGATTTTTATGCGCGCTTTCGAAATGTCGTTTTACATTATAACTTGGAGTTGTAACATTTTATTATTGTCCTAATTTCATGCAATTTTTCATGATACAGTCTTGCTGTATTCGTCTCATTCGGCTTATTAACATTAACATCTTATACTAAGCTTAAAATAGTACAAAAAATAAAAATAGCTTTGAAAAGTTAAATAAATAATATTACCCACTAAATGCAAGTTACAAACCAGCAAATAAACTAAACTTTATCGCAAATTGTTATTGCAGGGTTGTCACAATTTTTTACCGTGTTATTTGAAACTTCGTGTAATTAAAGTGCCGTGTTATTCGAGGGCTTACTGTAAGAATTCTTTATTTTTTTGACGTTAGATTTTCGAAACCTAACCTTATTTTTATATGTAATTATTTAAATTACAATGCATTTTCAGATTTTATTAGAAATATTTTGATAATTTAGGAGAATAATTTAACTCTTTTTTTTCTTTTAAAACTCTTTGTTAGACTTCATGGACATATTCGTGGGTAACATAAAATTGTCTCGTGAGTCATAGGTGCGTCGTCGCTGATCTAAACCAAATAACTTTCAACGTATTTGCATTTCATTCGACTGGTAATCAACCGCTCTACAAAAACTTAATTTATTTACAAAAAACAGATTTTAGAAATATTTTGATAATTTAGGTTACTTTAATCTAATTATTAGACCAATGATTAACTTTAATTTAAAAATTTGAACCTTAATTTACTTATTTGAGCCCTTAATTAACTTTTATTTAAAATTTTTGACCATTATTTATTGAAAATCCCAGGACCATGGAGACCCCTTCACTATAGTCTGAATAAATCCATTATTTAATCCTTTTATTTAATCCTTGGCTTTTTAGTGGAGACCACCTTTTTATATTGAAAAAAATTTTTTTGTATTGAAAATCCCAGGAACAGAGACGGCCTCACTATAGTCTGAAAAAAAAGTTTTGAACTGAAAATCCCAGAAACAAAAAAAAAGTAAGTTGCCGCAATTGCGTAATCAAAAGTTAGGAGAATATTTAAACTCTTTTTTTTTCTTTTGGTACTCTTTGTTAGACTTCATGGACATATTTGTGGGTAACATAAAATTGTCTCGTGAGTCATATGTGCGTCGTCGCTGATCTAAACAAAATAACTTTCAACGTATTTGCATTTCCTTCGACTGGTAATCAACCGCTCTACAAAACCTTTTTGTCAAAAAGACATCAAAATATATTTTTAAATATTGATTTCTAATATTTTCACTTTAACATGCAGCTAAAAGTAGTTATCAAATGTGATTTCAACCGCATTCACAATGTTATTTAAAAATGTCATATCTGTGCAACTGATTATTTAAAAAGTTTCCATAATTATATTAAAATATAAATATTTATAATTTAAATGAATATTCTCTAGACTCTGGACACTTTTTACTCAATCCCAATTTGATACAAATAACAAATACAAACGGAATCTCTCCAATACAGACTATAGACCCTTTGTTTTCAAATGACATTGTTCCGTATTTAAATCATTTAAATAACTTCTCAGCATCATACATTCCACCGCTAACCTCTTCTATTAACAACAGTTACATAGGTCAAGCTCTTCCGACCCTGCATAATGGTACACTTCCGATGCAAAATTTTCTCATCGATATATCACATCAAGCGATTGCCGATCCAAAATATTTTCCTCAACCTTTTTCCGATAATGTAAAGTCAGTTCTCTATTCAAATATGAACAACATTAGCAAACGACAATTGAATTCAAATCCTCAACAGAAAACCGAGCCCATGTGTACACCTCAACACGAATTAAAGGATAAAGATTCTATTCCATGTCAGTCAATGAATCATTTTGTTGGTAGATATAATAATAACGGTTTAATGACTATGATGATGATGTCTGGCTCGCTTGATGGGAACTCAACTGCCATGGGGGCAGCGCTACCTGATTGCAGTAACTCATTAGATGCCCCAACTGGAGACAGTATATGGTTAATTCCAGCTAAAATTCCCAGGTAATAAATTTAATTAATTTTTTTAAAAAATACTAACTATTTGAAATTTTTCATTATTTCAATTAATTAAAAATTTTAAATTTATTTAAATTTATTAAATTAATAATTCTTCAAAATTATTAAAATAATTAGCGATAAATGGAGTTGTTTTATTAAAAATAGCTTTTGTGATAATAAAATAAAAAATAGTAATACAATTTTTTTAATTAAAATCTTAATTTCATTTGGTATTTATAAATAATTAAAGTCAATAAAATAATAATTTTTAATAACATTAATTAATGTTAGCAAATTTTTAGTGGTGGTGAAAATTCATGTTAAATAAAATTGAATTTAATAAACTGAAATGATGATGAAGAAACAGTAATTTATTTATAAATTATGTAAATTTTATCTAAATGAATAATTTTCTATTGAAGTAATTTATGTAAAAAGATGTATCAATAATATTATCATATTCAATTCGAATGGCCAGTCTCGTGAGTGACGTTATTTTGATCAAACGGGTCATGAATCGAGCTCCTCCTTTTTTCAAATTTCTCTTTAACATCTATGACTTTATTTAGCTTGTAACAAAATTTCATTCTCAAGTTTTAAAATTTAATTTTGAGATAATTTTCAATTTTTTTACTTGAATGCTTATTTATTTTGCAAACAATCTTTGCAATTATAATCCAGGTTTTAAAGGTTATGTATCGCTAAGCTTGGGGCAATGTCTCTGAACTCATGGTACACACAGGCCGTGGTCTGGTGCATGAGGTTTTTCCATTACTATATTCAATCTGTATACACCTAATTCCGAAAGTTAAAAGTCTCTATAATACACGTTGGTGTGTTCATCATTGGATGACTCACCATTATGAGAATTATTTTCATTTCTATTTCATTTATTCAATTTTATTAATGGTTTAACAAGTAAGTTTTTTTAATTTAAGTAAATTTTAAGGGTTGAATTTTGATTATATATAATTATGAGATCATTATTCAAGCTCTTAAATATTACTTGTAGTCAGCATCAATAATATAAAATATTGATAATTAGGAATTTTATGAATTTATTTGGAATTATTTCTATACAATGTAAGTTAGATATTATTTTAACTATAAATAAATAAAGAAATCACCAAACACATATATTTTTAAGACATTTAAGAAAGAAGCGGCGTAGTTTTTTAAGTTTCTGTAATCTTCTTTCTCCAGCTCATTGATATGGTGATTTTTGTCATTTTATGTAATTCTATGAAATTATTATTTTTTTTATACAAGTTATAAAAATTTACGATTTTCGAATATTTTTCTGTAAATCCAAAGATGTCGATGAACCTTGTTAAATATTAGAAATGCTTCCTATCTGATATATTGTAAAATATTTTAATTATTTGTAATTAAATGAAAATATTCTTACATTTTCAATTCTTTACCTTCGCAAAAATGTAGAATTTCCAGAGAAATATCTAAAAATCTACAGAAATATTAACTTCAAAAAATATTTTATAAAAAGATCTTACGATGTTTTGTCGTCCTTTTCTCGAAAGTTCAAAGTAGAGTTGCCCGATTCAAAATCTAAATTTTTCCCCCATGAATTTTTAATTCATTAAAAATAATGATATGTTAACAATATGTTAATTACTTTTAACTTTCGGAATTAAAAAAGTTATAATAAATTTGCATGTATTTTATATTATGTGTGCTGTGTTTGAATGTAAAATTATTCTTCTGTCACTTTCTCAATTCCTATAATAAAACTTTTAACTTTCGGAACATTAAAACTTTGCACACAGGTAAGTTTTTGTGTTACTATAGTATAATTTTATCGACTTTTTTAGATTATAGAAACTTTTATATTTAGGATTTAGGTGTAAGTAGAATTATGTGTACACTACCAATGCACCCACACATACACATCAGACAACTGAAAAAAAGGCTGTCAAATAAATTCTGATTACTAATACCCATCCAATTTCGAAATGAGCACACACTTTAGAGCAGCGGTCGGCAAACCTTTTTGGTGGTGGGTAAAAGTTATCTAATATGAGATTTTTGAAACTCGTAGCGGATCAGTGGCAATTTAAAAAAACTAGTTAAATCAAAAGTTAATTATTCGCAGCGAAATGCTTAAATTATCACTTTATTGTTTTAAATAATAAATGCTGTTAAATAGTAATCATCACTTTATACTTTCAAAAGTTAATTCAATTATTATCCAGTAAAACAAATTTTATATAAATCAAAAAACGAAAAAGCTAACATTTAATATTTTAACTTTTTAACTACTATTAGTAGGCGAAATAAATGCTGTACTGTTGAAGTTAATTTGAATAAGTCTGGTTAATATTTTGTCATTTTAAATTGAACACATTAATCAGGATACCCAGTAACCAAATTAGTCCGGATTTTATTTCAAATATATTTCATTTGTGTAAATGTTTGTTCACAACTAAAACTTGAGCAAAACTCAGATAAAAGACCAAGTGCAACTTTTTTGATACATGCGGATGTATTGTTTGAAGGGATTCCCAGCACGTGTATATCATATCAAGATGATATTCTTCGATTTGTTCTAAATCCTCACGTAAAGTTTTCAATTTATCAGTCCAAATATTTGAACTTCTTAAATCAATCAGCTAAAAATTGTGATTTTATCAATCACCTCCGCTTTCGTTATAAACGCAAACATTGGGCCGTACTTTTTTCAAATTTGACTTTCATGCTATAAATACAAGACTCAAATGTCTTCACATCTTCCAACATTTCTTCTTGTGTTTTTATATGTAAGAAAAGGTTAAACTTACGATTTCTATATCCATTTCAAATAAAAATAATTTCGAACAAAAACTCTTGCATTCTTTAAATAATTTTAAAATTCTGGAGCGGTTTAGCCTGAAGTCGTTTGTTAAATTTTTTATAATTGTTCATTATATCAGTTAACAACAGAAGTTTTTAGAACCATTTCTTATCATCAAGTTCGAGATAATTTTCTCTAATTTCAACCAGAAATATTTGTATTTCATCAAAGCAAGATATACATTTCTCCACCTTAACCATCGAACTTTAGAGTTCAACCTTAAACTTCAATAATCCGCTTCAATTTCCTCTAAAAAAGATTTAAATTCTGTGTTAAAGCAGAACGTGTAGTAATTACCTTAACAATTTTAAATTTTACGTTCACAATTTCATTACATAATTAAGATTTTTCATTGACTCCTTTGCACATAAATTCTCCTCATGTATAATGCAATGGAAAGACAAGTAGATTTTTTAACAATTTCACCAAACCAATATTTTCTCCCTCAAAAACGGAGCACCATCAATTTTTATTTTAAAATTCAAATATTTCCCATCTCCAAACTGCGTTAACTCCTGGATTCGACTGACAATACCATACCCTTTCTTTGTAACACCCAATAAAGAAAGAACACACTATTCTTCCTATACATTAATACAATTTCTTGATCAAATTGTGCAATAATTGCAAGTTTTGCCATATTATTTATGTCACTGGTCTCGTCTAGTGAAATACTAATAACTTGACTCGATAATAAATCGTTTTTGATCTGAATGTCAATGTCTTTAGCCCTATCTTTTATATGTCACTGGACGGTTCTTGCTGACAACAGAATTTCTTTAATTCTGGCCAATATTTTCCTTTTATTTTTGAAATCATTAAAAAAGTTCAGAACATTGAATAAAAGCCATTTTATAAAAACCACCATCTGAAAATGATTTTCCGTTGCGTCCAATTGCAAAAGCTGCTGCAAAGCTTGAGTGATGCTGCATTATTAACATCTGTCAAAACCTCTTTTGATTTCCAAAATCCAATACATGTTTCCTGATGTTTTCCAATTTTTCATCATTTGGCATGTAACTTACAACTTCATGCTTAAAAAAAGTACCTCCAGCTTTATGGCTTCAATCAGTTTGCCTTTGGTTCAGTCATGGCTGAAAATCGCAAAAACATGTAATATTCATCTCTCTATAATATCTTTGTTTACTAAATAAGTTCAATAAAAAGGATAATGAAAATAATTATTATAATCGTATGTCTACTTCAAGTTTGCACTTGAAATGAAAATTTAAAATTTAAAATGAAACATTCAAACATAACTTGACATTTATTTTATGAAAAATAACATAAAATTTATAAATACTGCAACAATTTTAAAAATTTGAAAATTTTTAAAATCATAATTAAAAATTAGGCCTTATAAAAACAATTCCTAGGAAAATTTTAAATTTTATATGTATTTGTTGTAAACAAAAAAATTTATTTATTGATTTGAAAACTGCTTTACAATTTCGAAGCGGTAACACGTAATGTCACCCCGTGACCCGCGGGTCAAAGTTTGTTGGGTGCAGGCTTACATTGTTCAACTATTTTCTATCAAACAAAAATTATTGTAAAAATTGTTTGTTTTTTAGGAAATTTCATTAGGGAATAGTATTTAAATTGTACAAAATGTAGCAAATAATTTAATTGTAATATTCCTCATAGACATTTTAAATACATTTTAAACCGAAGTCCCTTGGTGAGCTTGTTAATAAAATTAATTAAATTTTTCATACAAATATTTATTATTAAAACCTCATTGAAAACACTTTTTACATATAAATTATTTTGGAAATACAAACGTTGTAATTATATTTAATATTTATTATATTTTACATCTACTTTGCTGATGCTTGAACTTGAAAATTCTTCTGTACGTTGATAATATGAATTATGGACAATTAAATGGAAATGTTCTCTATTTCATCTTTATAGTTAACTTTAAACTCTTCAGTCAATTGGAAAATCAAATTTTTCTTGAAATATTTACGCGAGAAAATTTTTTTATATAGAATTCAAGCATTGTTGGCTGCTAAATTTAGGATATTATAGAAATATGTCATCTGCAAAACCTAACTTTAACAATATTTTTTTTGGACATTTTGTCAAGTACATACACGTCATACTAAATACTATTACAAATGTTACAGGTTTTGGAATATGTGTTGTTCTTGCAATTATTACATATTGGTGTTTTGATTCTAGTAATAGAACTTCTTTATTAGTCCAACTTTTATAAATGATCATTGTACAATTCTACTGATTTGTAAAGTTTTGTAGAAAACGCTGTCATTTTATCTTTTCTAACTCTTTTAATTTTAAGTCATTATTTTTGGTTTGCACGTATAAATCCAACCAAATAGTTCTCTTTATAAGTTATAAACTTTAAAAAATTTATCTTGTAAAAAAATTATCCATAATTTAAATATGGCTTAATTCATAAAATTGTATTGAATTATACATAATAATTGACTGTAAAATTTTTTTATAATATTTTATTTTTTATTGTAATTTTAAAATTTATTCAAAATATTTAAATTAGTTACTGTAATTACTTTTAAATTTATTTTGATGTTATATTTTAATAAATAGCTTAATTTTTTGGATTTTTTTGGCTTATTTAGATATATTTAATAAATGATCTAGATTCTTAATGACTGGTATGATGCCAGAATTTTGTTTGATAATTTGTTTAACCAATCTAAGAAAATTTGTGATCAAAATCTAATTAGCTCCGTCATGTCATTATCGAGTAATGAGTTCAATTTAAATAAATATTTTGAACAATTTCTTTATTAAATTTATTCGTTTTTTTGATATTTTTATAAAAAATATTTTGATAATAATAATAACAGTAATAATAATAATAATAATAATAATAATAATAATAATAATAATAATAATAATAATAATAATAATAATAATAATAATAATAATAATAATAATAATAATAATAATAATAATAATAATAATAATAATAATAATAATAATAATAATAATAATAATAATAATAATAATAATAATAATAATAATAATAATAATAATAATAATAATAATAATAATAATAATAATAATAATAATAATAATAATAATAATAATAATAATAATAATAATAATAATAATAATATTAATAATAATAAATAATAATAATAATAATAATAATAATAATATTAATAATATTAATAATAATAATAATAAATAATAATAATAATAATAATAATAATAATAATAATAATAATAATAATAATAATAATAATAATAATAATAATAATAATAATAATAATAATAATAATAATAATAATAATAATAATAATAATAATAATAATAATAATAATAATAATAATAATAATAATAATAATAATAATAATAATAATAATAATAATAATAATAATAATAATAATAATAATAATAATAATAATAATAATAATAATAATATAATAATAATAATAATAATAATAATAATAATAATAATAATAATAATAATAATAATAATAATAATAATAATAATAATAATAATAATAATAATAATAATAATAATAATAATAATATAGTATTATTGGTAAACATAAATAATAAATATTATTAAGAAAAATTAATTTATTAACTTAATTAAATGTTAGTTAATATTACGATTTATAAACAAGATTTCTAAATAGTCACTTTGAATTTTTTTTAATATATAAAACTTAACTGCTTATTTTTATATAATTATATAATTAATGCAGAATATTTTATGATAAACGAATAATTGAAAAAAATTAGTAGTCTTTGGCATATTCATGTAATTTTATGAAACCTACGATTTTTATTACAATAATGATAGTTCGAATTTTTGCTACAAAATAGATTGCAATATATATATATATATATATATATATATATATAAATAAAGTTAACAAATTAAATTTAAAACATATGTCTTGAATTTCATATATTTATAATATTTTTTTATTTGTCTTTCACCCAATGTAGCTTTCATTCTTATTTTTTGCATGTATCTGCAGGAGGGTGTCACTTTTACAGTAGTAAAGAATAACTTTTCATCTCCGTTTATCTTTATAGTTATAAGACAAAATAGTAGCTTAATCTTTTGTGAATCAATGGATACTATTAGTTAGACATTTTATTTATTAGTATGTTGATGACTAAATTGGTGAATTTCAATGAATAGAAATTCAGAAAAGATTTGTATAGTAATCAGACCTGCGTAAAAGACTGTTATACCGGAGAGAGTATCTATATAATAGTTAATAAATGGAGACAGATATAAAAAACATATTTATAAAGTAATAAGAACTTTTTTTTCTAATTTCACCACTGATTATTTTTTCCATTGAATTTATTAAAAAAAGAGCTTGAAGACTATAAATCAGTAATATATCAAAAAACATGGATATATTACTGATTTATAGTCTTCAAGCTCTTTTTAATAAATATTTATAAAAACCTATTATCTATATAATGAAGACAAAAGGTCAAATGTCACTTAAATTGTCATTAATCAGCTTGGTTCTTGAGTTTGCATTTGGATATTTCTAATTTGAGAAATAAAATAACTTCTTAACATATAAATCATGTTTTGTGTGAACTGACAAATTTGAGTAAATTCTAGATCAAAAAAGATGATTCCTGTGAGATTAAGTAATGTCGTGTTTGATGCCTTAAAATTAGATTTTAACTTATTACCGAAATTGATTTCATGAAATTAACTTCAGGATGCCTAGTAATTACTACCAACCTTTAATTGAGTGTGAACGAATGCATGACAAGAAAAAGAGGGGAAACTAATTTTGTAATTCACGTATTATAGATGCAAAAAAGTTAAACTCTAAACTTTAGAGCAATGATTCTTAACCACTGTGCTACGGCACTTTTATGTACCGCGAAATTTTAGATATATAATATATCGAAACTCTTGCAAATTCAAATTTTGCTATACAAATCGACGAAACAACAGGCATTACAGGAAAAGCTCAAGTAATTGCATTCGTTATATTTATTCACGAAAATGATATAATTAATCAATTTTTATGTTGTCGGGAATTACCTGATTTTACAACTGGCAAACATATTTTTGATACAGTTTTGTTCATATTTAAAAGAAATTATCAAAATACATCAAGCTCAAATTTCGCATTAAAAGTATTTTTATTATTAACTTGTAATTAATCCTTATTAAACGTTTTGTTATTTTTTTAGTACATATTATTTTATTTCGCACATTTAAAATTTTTATCATAAACTATTTTACGCAGTGTGCTATAGGTAATTAAATAATTTTTAAACTTATCTTTTACTTTGTGTGCCCCAAAATTTTGAAATCGTTAAAAGTGTGCTCAAAGGTTGAGAATCACTACTTAAGAGTCTTAACAATTTGTTTCATACAATTCGCTTTGGTATTTGAAATTAGACCAAAATTTATCTTACACAATTTATAATAACGAAACGAAAACATAAAATTTCTTATTTTAAAATATTTACCTTTTACTTACCGTATATACTCGTGTATAAGCCGATCCGTATATAAGCCGAAGTGAGTTTTTATAGTCAATTTTTTGTCCAAAATCAAGTACCCGTATATAAGCCGAGGTAAAAAAAAAGCTAAAATCTGACGAATTATTTAAATAATCACAAAATTTTGTTTTTGACATGTTAGCTTAAAAATTAGCTTAAAAAATTGCCCAAAATTTCTCGGCTTATACACGAGTATATATCGTATTTCTTTTTCCGTTAATGGTTTTATCGTCGAACCACATATAACTTTACCCCACCATCGAGTAGCTGTGAGACCTCTATAATCTGGAACTAGAGTTAAAACTGCTATGAATGATTTAGGTATTATTAATATTCCATAATAATATTTTAAAAATATGTTTAACTCAAAACAAGTTAAAGTCGTCTTAACAATTTTTTAATAATTATTTTAGACGTTTCTAACAAAAAATATGGATAAAAAGTTTGAAGCGCAAAATTAAATATTAACTGCATTATTCGATAGAAAAAAAAACAATTTTATTTTTTTTTATCAAAACGATTTTCTAATTAAAATATTTTCATTTAAAATGATACCATTGGGAATTTTTTTGATCTAAACAAATTACTGGGAAAAATAGATCTATAATTTTTATCCACATAAATATGTTCAAATTAAAATTTGATTGAAATATGTGAACAAATTAGATGATTCATTTTAAAAGTATTTTGAGAATAATTTGTTTTTTTTATTTTTCAAAAATTTGAATTTTGAATTTTATAATCCAAATAATTCAAGTTATTATTCAGGTTATTTAATAAAAATTAATTAAAAATTAAAGACAACATGAATGAGTTTAAAGTATTTCAAAATTTAAAACGCATAATTAGAAATAGTTTACATAGACGAAATAGAAATAATTTAAATGGTCAAACTGCTAACTTTATCTTCCTCTTATAATTAAACTTTGAGAAGATTTCTGAAATTGTTTTAGAAGTTCTTGATACCTAGAAATGTTATTCTTTAGGTTATACTCGAATTTAAATGTTTGTTCAGAATTCAGGTCATTATTAATAAAATGATTTTCTAATGACTTTCAAATTTGAAGACATTCTCGGATTATTTTTGCTGTGAGCAGGGCAGGTTCGATTAATAAGCAAGAGTTTGAGCATCCAATTTCCTGATGCATTGCTACAAAGTAGAAAGGTCACTCTATCTTTGGCTGCTTTAAAACCACTTGTTTTTTATCAGCTTTCGCAATGTATGTTCGGGTGGGCATTTTTTCCCAGAATAACCCCGTCTCATCTGCGTTGAAAATCTGATTGGAACAATAACCACCCTCCTCGATAATTTTTGCCAACTGTTCAGGATAATGTCTAGTAATCTCCTCATTTTTAGAAAACCTGTAGACCATCCTGTTCTCACTGAAAATGCTGTACCAGAATGAGCGGTAGGGGTAGATGGTCTTTTTTTTGTTAGATCGACAATCCAAATTACCAAACGGTTTTTCGGTTTTCTCTACAAAAAAATTCCTCGAATATGATGACAATTTGGAACTTAATTTTCTACCCAAAATAACAGACTGTCTTATTAACACTTTATTATTTTTAATGGCTCTTATAGTAGATTCGCAGAAATCAAAATACTTACCAACATCCGTAGATCTCTCTCCTTTCGCCAAACGATCTAAAATTGCAATTTTAATTTCCAAAATTCACGTTCCTTTGTCATTCTTTTTTCCATCGAATAAAATCAATTTTGAAATTTCTAGAAAATATTTTCATTTAAATTTGAAATAATTCAAACAAAAAATTTCAAAATAAAATAAGTTTTATTTAGTTTACATTTATAAAAAAATAATTTTTAAAATTCTTTACCTTTTTCTAATAAAAACAAAACAATTCATATTAAATTTATTCATTAAATTCATTAAATTTACGCCAGGAAACAGTTTACAAAAAAAATTCGTATAAAAGGTTGTATAAAAAACCGCATAAAAACAGAATTGAGTGTACATTAATAGCGTGGTTAAAGATGGAAACATGGATCTTAATGTGAAAGAGTCCAAATTTTATTAACGTGTAACAATATATCAAGGATGATATTAGATAAAATAAATGGTATTTTTTATTCTAGTAAAAAATTAATTATGGACCTCACTAATATAATCGAAATTATTAATATCATTCATCTGATCAAGTTATTAAATTGCCTTAATTATAAAAGAGAAATTCATTTATGTTCCACTAAATAATAAAATATAAATCCCTTACATTCAGTGGCGTAAATAGTGGACGCAGGACCCTGCGTTGCGGGGGTCCACCAGCTATAGGGGACCCAAAATTATTACTAAAAAATATTTACAATCATTTTCTGAAACTTTTTTCCCGCAGTTATATTTGCCTAAAAAACATAAATCTATCATTGAATAGCGGCTGCTGTGAATAACTATGTATTAAACTTTAACAGAAAAATTTAAGTGGAAATATTTTACATTGCGCGGGGGCCCCAAATTTTGAAGTTCCGCCACTGCCTACATTTACAACATTTCATGTTTTTATATTCATTCGAGTGTTACATATTATGATTTATTATGCAACTAATTCCAAAATGATTGACTCATAAATGATCTACTTGAATCGTTTGCACGCTAACTGAGAGTAAGAAAACACGTCAGATTATTTCTGTAATTTATTTTTGCTCATAACTTTTTTTTATTATTTTGGTTCCAAACTACTACAAATAATTTAGTACTAAGATTTAAAATCATTAAGTTTAGTAATTATTATTTAAACAAATGTATATTATATTAAATTAAATTAAATATAAGAAAAAAACATTTGAATACATTAATATTCATTACCATAACTTTTTCAAATATATTAAGAAACTGAAAATCAATACCAATGAAATGTTATGCAAAAATTCTAAATTGAATTTTAAATTTTTTTCTATTTTAAATTATAATTTTCAACAAAATCGCTAATTAAATTTTTTATTTTCAGAGTTCATTAACAAAATCAAGTTTTATTTTCAAATAACCGGTGAGTTTATAGTTTTATCATTATTTTCATTTTCAATATTATTATTTATTATTAATTATTATTAATTATTATTATTATTATTATTATTATTATTATTATTATTATTATTATTATTATTATTATTATTATTATTATTATTATTATTATTATTATTATTATTATTATTATTATTATTATTATTATTATTATTTAAAATGATTAACTTTAAAAGCATTTATTTCACATGATTCACATAAAGTAGCTTTTTAAAGAAATGGGAAATAGCATATTTTCCAGGTGACTTGTTGTAGTAATTATTTTTAAATAAATATTTGTTATATTTTTGTTATATTATTTGATTTGTTTTTGAGTTGTTTATTAAATTAATTTAATAATTAGTTTTCTTTTTATTGTGATTAATAATATAATGAGTTATTCATTTGTAAAATATAATAGACGATCTTTGCAAATTATTTAATTGTTTTAATTTTATATAAAAAATTGAAAGTTGATGAATTTCGAAGTGTATGAGTTATCTTTATTTTATGTTCATGGACAAACTGTTTAATTTTGTTGTATTCTGACAGCATTTTCACCTCAAATTGTAAAATATCATCACCCTACATAATTTTAGATAAACCATTTTAAAATATTGACTGATTTCTGAATTTCCATATTGTTTGTATTTAGTCTATATTTCCATCATATTTGGCTTTTATAAGTGCGAGTAGATGGTTACTAATGGTTTCTCTTTTACTATTTCCCATTTCATCCCTATTTTCAAAATGTGACCTGCTTCATACTTTATTTTTTATTTTTTCTCAGACGTCTTCAATTATGCATTTAATTGAACATTAAGTCGACCATTTTAATGAATATGGTTAATTTATTTCAGAACTGCTCTAGTAAATATTTACAAAAAAACATTACCGTGTTAGAAAAGAAAATTTAAATTATGTGGCGTTCTTAAAACTGGCAATATATATTTAATAATAAATTGGCATATATTTCTCCATTTAATACCAGGTTGAGTCAAACGTTATTCGTGATTTTGGTTATTTAAAGTCATTGTTTTACCAAATAATTTGAGTATTACATTTATATGCAAAATTTTGTATCATTGAATACATTGAAAAGATGAATCTACCGTAATTATCCGAATATAAGACGCTTTTTTTTCATCACTTTTGGGGATGATAATCGTGGTGCCCTTACAATTTTAAAACTCCATTTAGTAATTGTGAGATTTTTAGAATGATTGAAGAAAAAGCAGTAATTCGTGTTGTGTTAGGTATTCTAAGATATAAATAAAATTATTATTATATGTTGTCTGTATGTTGAAATCCTTACTTATGCATTAATTATTTTTATAGAAACTCCTCAAACAAATTATGATGTGATTTGTTTAAATACTAATGTGAATAAATAATAAAACGCTGTATTTGAAATCTTGTTTCTTAATGGATCCAATTAATACCAGAAGCTCTGTGGCTAACACGTGTCTTATTACGACATTATTGGAAAAAGGCGGAATATCAGTAGCTGTGACTCGAGAAATCTGCAACGGACCTTGTTTTCTCTGATCATCATTTGTTTCGGTCACTTTCATACTTTTTACAAGGGAGACATTTTGGTTCAGAGGAAGAAGTCAAAATTGGAATCACTTTCTTTTTCGTATCCAAGACACTTGAATCTTATTGCCATTAGATTGACCAATTGGCAGAAAGATGGCTTTGAGTCATTAAAAATGATGGATTGTATTTCGAGAAATAATATGATCCGTGTTATAATAATTTGTGAAAATAAAATATTGACATAAAACATGAATAACTTTTGACTCGATCTGGTATACATGAAAGCTTTCTTGTAGAATAAGATTCATTCAAAAGAACTACGAAGAATTATTTCTCGTTGACAAAAGTTGTTGTTATAATTTTCACATTACTTAATTTGGAAAAATAGTTATTGAAATGAATTTTTGTTCTTTCTCTTTTTCCGATAAGTGGCAATTCTATTATATCTGACGTAAGGAATTTCAACATTTTAAAACTATTTTTATTTATTTTTAAGAATTCTTCCCTAAATTATAATTGAGTACTAATTTTTCAATTAAAACGTTTGACTTTCAAGTGTTTTTTGAAAAGGGACAAGTACTTTCTGGACTAAAATAGTGTATTTTAAGGAAAATTCTGCTTGCGCTGACAATATATATTTTAATTAAAGAAAAAAGTCAAATTTATCTGGTTTTTCATTATCACATTTTAAACTAATATTAGAAAATGAATTTTTTCTGTCTTTGGAGGAGGAGAAATTTTCGCTTTAAAAATAAATAAATTATAGACAACATTTATTGTAAATCTCTTCAAGTTCTTACATTATCTTTTAAAATGATTTTACAACAAATTAATTAAGTAATATTTAAAAAATATGATCTATTGTTAATAAAAACATTATAGCGCCATGGGTGAAAATTATCTAGTGGGTACAATGTCATAAACATTGTGCAGACTTCCCACACAGTTTCAAGAACATAGCTGATTGAAATGCATGAATAATATTATTGAGCATAGAAAAATGTGTAAAGTGGCAATTGACTTAAAAGATTTTATAATTTTATTTAAAATTTTTAGTCGGAAAGAATTTTATATAAAACATTAGTGATTAAATCACAATCCCCTACAATTTGCATCCAATCAGCAATGAATTTATTTAGATTATTTGATTAACTCATTAAATCATAACTTTACGTCATTGTTATAACTTATGATGCCAATAAATTATGATGCCAAACTGATGATGAGGATATATTCATGGAGTTATATTTCTTTTGTTTGGCGATTTAGTTAATTAATTTTAATTACTATTTGATTATATTTTTAATAAATTAATATTTCATTATATTTTTCATTATTTTTTTAATATTTTTAGATCCAGATGTTTATTAAAATCGGCATTAGTGTCCAGAAATAATAAATGCTGTGATTACAGTTATTAGCGTACTCCAACAGGTTGTGCATGACCTATTTTAACTCCTTGTGTTTATCATCATCGAGTCAATTTTATTCGATAATAAATATTAATATAATACCTATTTAACTTAATTGTTTTCTTTTTTAAATATATTATTTGTATTTATTATTGATTTAATATTTCATTTAAAAATTTAAAATCACCTCTTTTAAAAACATTTTAAAGAGTCAAAAAATTTGTATTAAATATAAAAACATATTGATCTATAGTTAAAATAAAAACAAATGAATTTTTTATAATAAAAAAGTTTAATTTTAAAATAACAATAATTTGGATTATATTCATTCGGATGCCTAATATTAAAATACTCATATTTAAGTTAACTGTCACTGAATTATTTGTCATATTTAAAATTATGTTAACAATTTATAATTTAATTAGGTAATAAAATCTTATACATATTTATGTTACTTGAATAATATTAGAAAAAGAAAATTATATGAACAGTGGTGGCCAACCCAAATCAATCGAAGGGTCAAATTTTCGGAAAAATACTATCACGGGCCACAATAAATTCATTTAAATAAATATAACTCGTTTTTACGATTCAAGTAAACTTAGAATCAATTTTTTAAATTAAAAACATGCTTAATTCGAATATAAATTCTAAAAAAGACAATTATTGATTTGATGTTTAAAATTGTGTCCGGGCCACCGGTTGGCCATGGCTGTATATGAAGATTGTTTATATATTCAAGTTGATAACGATTTTCTTGATTCAATGATCAAACTTGAACTTTATTTAAATTTATTAATTTATTTAAAGCAATTTGCAAATGTGAAATTTAAGCAATTGTATTCATTATTAGTTTGAAAATTCAAAATATTATTATTGCAATAACATATAGATAAAATTCAAAATAACTTGTCTATATAATGTAATTATTAATAAAAATATAACTCAAATAAATGATTTTGTGACCATAGATCCTCATTTCTTCAAAACAAATATTAACAAGTCATTTGCTCCCTGTTTCCTTTCTAATTGAAATTTTATAATACACATCATATAGCATATAAATATATAAAAATGAATCTTCATTTAAACGAATAGTCGATATCTGAGAATAACGAAACACTTCATCATCTAAAGCAGGGGTGTCCAACTTTTTTGTATACAAGATCTACTTTTTTTGTTAAGAGTGTGCCGAGATCGACTTATTTTCATAGGCGTAGTCTAAGGGGGAATAATGGGTGTGTAATGCATACTATGTTTATAAGGTACATAAGGTGCGTTCCAGCGAGGTATGGGTAGATACGTAAAATATATGTTCAAACTTATTTTTATTTTCAAATCACTTATTAGTTTTCGAGATATAGGCTCCCGAAGAAAATAAATTGATTTACTAATCGAGTTTTAAGATCCTTAACTTTATGTTTTCTCAGTTCTGAATTTGGTGGATAATCAATTTGATACTTGTTATGTAAAACTAAAAAATGTCTCTCCAGATTACTCTTCTTAGCAATGGCTACCGAGGTAAGGCATATTAAACAACAACATTTATCATTCAGCATTGTAAAAAAGTAATCGAGCTCCAACTCTTCATGGAAGTCATAAGTTTTAGATTTCTTCGGTTTACTACTCATATTCATGGGTATACTAGAATGCAAAGAAATATTACAATTTAAAGAATAAATATTGAATTAAATATTTTCATAGAAAATTCAAAAATTCATGAACTGCGGCCATTTTCTCCATTACGTTGAAAGAAATAATAACAATCCTGCATACTACAATCGGGGACAACAATAAAAGTATATTAAAATCTAATTTAGATATATTTGAATTTACAAGAAGTCTATTAAAGTTACAATTTATTTATTACGGTTTACAATAATGACCTCTTACTTTAGATAAAATTACTGATATTCCTAATATATTTGTAATGCTATCCCTTATTTGTCTCCCAGGGCAATGACCGCAGTTTAGAGATCTGAGCAGAAAATGCACACTTAGCAAGTAAATAAATAGGTAAGAAAAGCAATTTAATTTAAAAAAAAGAAAATAACATCCATTTTATACAGAAGAAAAATTGAAATACAACGAGGTCATCAAGGATAAATAATATTGCTTAATAATGACATAGTTAATACAAAAGAAATGAAGCTACTTGTGGCCACCAAATATTCAAGCTAACTGAATGTGTCTTCGACGAGTTGAGTTGTAACTGTTGCGTTCGCACGTTGTGTTAGGTGACAATGTAATACATAAGTCAAGTCAAAATGTGTTGTGCTAAGCAAGCGGATATAACAGTGTCTGGTTGTAAGAACTATAGGTATTCATGAACTTGGTAAGTTCAATACATAAGCTGAATACATTCAACTATTAGCACAAAGCTTTGTCTTCTAAAATCCCTTCAAAGTCACGGTAGTAAACGAAATTTTTCCCAGATTTTGCGAGAGATCGACGATCGACTTGTTGGCCACTCCTGATATAGATGATAAATATCACTTTAAGAATTTTTTGCTTTCTGTGGAGTAATTTCCAGAAAAACATACGGCCAATAATATTTATGATAAATTTAGTAAGATTTTAAACAAATGGAACTGTCACGAAAAATGTGTTTCGGTAGTTCACGATTCTGCGCCTAATGTAATCAAAGCTACATTTGAAAATTTTGATAATAATTTAAGGTGCTTTGCTCATACGCTTCAGCTTTGTGTGATAAACTCTTTAAAAAAACATAATATACACGAAATCATTATAAAGATTCGATCAGTGATTTCCTACTTCTCTCATAGCTTTACTGCATGAAATCTTTTGGAATCATACCAAGAAAAACGATTATTGCCAAAGCATGATCTAGTCAAAAAGTAATTACTCGTTGTAATAGCACTTATTTTACGCTAGAAAGATTTATTGAACAAAAAGCCGCTATTTACAGCGTACTTGTAGAGCAGAATAAACAATTTCTTTTTGTAAATATAACAGAAGAAAACTTAGCAATAATTTCTCAAATTATCAGAATATTGAAGCCTTACGAGAAATCCACGAAACAAATTTCAGGCGAGATTTGTGTTACAGAAACATTGATGCTGCCTATTATTTTTGAGCTCGATAATATTATCCAAAAAGAACAAACTAATATTGGACATCATTGCTATATTAATTCATTTTTAAACGCACTGAAAGATAATTTACAAGTCATGAAAAATAGGTATCCAAATAGGAAAAAGCTATAAGGAAAATGTTACTTTTTGAATCCTCGATTCAAAGATTTGAAGTTTTTATCTGTTGGTGATAAAGAAGATATTGTGAGAGACATTCAACAAGAAATTGAATATTATGAATGAAATTCAAGTACAATTGTAAATCCAGCGACCCCACAGGCCAGAATATTATGGGAAGAATACGAAGCAATGCTTTAGAATCTATATAATGACATGAAACACCCATATACGAATCATTTGACGAGGAGGTTGAGGTATCTGTAGTGAAACTCATATATTCAACGGCTTGCATATTATATAAGATATTATTTTGTTGTTCGGTATAAACTGCGAGTAAAATAGTAGAGGTGAATTTTCTTTGACTAAGAACGGCAAAAATAGGGTTTAATCTTTGGTAAAAATTAGGAAAATTAGATTTATCAAGCAGTGAAAGGGCCAATCCGTTTTGTAATGTTAAATAAGACAAAAGATCTTCAGGCGCTTCGTGAACATTGACGTATATGTTTTAACATACTGTTGGTTTGGCCGTTTATGGGAATGATAACTCCTCAAGTCGTAAATTTGGCTAAGTTATCTTCCACGCATCGCTTCTTTTCCGCCGTTTTTTCCTGATATTGCTACTTGGAACATTATTAATATTTTATGGATAAAATTATTAATAATATTAATAAGAATTAAATTAATAATAAATATTTATATTAATTAAAACCCATCTCTATTAATAATAAATCATCTTTCGAGATATTTTGTATTGTTTCATTCAGTTTATGTAAAAAAAGAAACGAATTACAAAAGGTTAATAAAAGGTTTTTGAGCATTCGATTTTTCAAAGGATATTACGGAATTTATTTTTATTAATTATGAATATTAAATTATTTCCGGGATATTGCTTTTGTAGATTTTTGATTTTTCAGGATTATAAGTGTTTGAATTCAGAATTTAGACTATTTGAAATATCTCTAAAAAATAATATTTTGTTCTGCTAATTATAATATTTAAACAAATATATAAAATGAATTCTAATTTGAAGTATAAATTTTGAAATAAATATAATAAAAGATATAGTATAAAGTGATGATTTCTTGGTAGCAGCATTTATTATTTAAAACAATAAAATGATAATTTAAGCCTTTTGCTGCGAATAATGTATTTAATGAAAATATTGTTGACTATAAGATAGTCCTTGTCAATCTCCTGGAATTTAGCAATCTTCTTCCCGAAAATACATTTCTATCTTTCTTTTATTTCCTTTTTCTTAATTCTCATTGGTTATAAATATAATATATACGCTATTTAAATAGTTATTGAAGGCTTTATTTTAAAATATTTTGAAATATTTTATTATGCTTCTAGAAGCTAATTATAGAAGCTTTAAAAAATTTTAAAACATTTTAGTTTGTGTCATTTTAAATTTTAAATGGTATTTATTTTATTTTATTTTATTTTCAATTCTAATTTTCAATAAAATTTTAGAAATTTTTAATAAAAAAATTCATAAAAAGAAAGTACATATTATATTTATAACCAATGAGAATTAAGAAAAAGGAAATAAAAGAAAGATAGAAATGTATTTTCGGGAAGAAGATTGCTAAATTCCAGGAGATTGACAAGGACTATCTTATAGTCGAAAATGTTTTCATTAAAAACATTATTCGCAGTAAAAGGCTTAAATTATCACTTTATTGTTAATAAAAGATATAATAAAAATAATAATAGGCATTGTGATATCTTTCAGCGGTAATTAGTTGTCTTTTTCAAATATGTGTCAAATAATAACGGATCTGATTTTTCAGTGCAGATCGTTGCTTGTACGTTTTATTAAAAATAAAAAGTACGTTGGAGACAAAAATGATTGCTAATCGTAAAAATTTAAAAGTAATAAAGTATTAATGAGAGAGTGTCAAAACCATAATTATTTTGTTGAAAACCATTTTTCCTAAAATAATGGAATTTTGGAAAACAAATATTAGATCGTGCTTTTCAAAAATATTTTAAAATCACAATTAATAATTTATGTTCAATTGGTGATTAAAAAACTCATTTTGAATATTTGTTTCATTCTATTTGCTTCGATACTATAGCAACGAATATTATTATTTTCAAATAAAATTTATCAGTGCAAGCCAATGAAAAATTGACTATTTGACGTCAGAATTTCTTTAACTCTAGCATAAACCTCGACTTTAATAATCGCACGGATCGAATGGTTACTACAGCAACATTGTTTGGACTTTAAAAAAACAAACAATAAATACGGAAGTGCTAAGAAGTTAACATTTGCTGACATTCTGTGAAAATTTATAATAATTCTTTTTGAATTCCTTTTCAATTTTTTTGATAAAAACTCAAATGAAAATCCAGACAATTACTTTTTATTAATTAATTATTTTTATTTATTCAAACAAATAAAACCATTTGTTTATTTTGTGCTCTTAGAATTTAATGATTTTCACACTTGATTGATTACAGCGCTAAATATTGTTTGTTGTGAAATAACATGCTTTTATATTTACAAGCCGTTGATGTATAACTTGAGGTTTTTTATGGCGGGAAAAAATTATAAATAATATTTTAAACAACAATATTATGATAGTTGTAAAGTCAATAAAAAGTTTTTGTCACAATGAAAAATTTTGCAATTTAATTTAAAATTTTCTTTGTTGATATTTATTGATTTTCTAACACTTTAAGTAAACAATCTACTGATTTCACAAAATTCATTCATCATATTAAGTAAATAAATGGAAAGCTCATTTTTTTCTCAAATATTGACTGAAGTTCGAACTGAACTGAAAAGTCAGTGCATTTAGTAATTTTTAAATTAGTGTCAGGTTAATGGAATTTGGTTATATTTTTATGTGGGTGTACGTAGAAAATAAATTATAATCTTAATAATGCCGAAGAAAACCATTTTAGTAAAAATGAATGATAATAATAATAATAATAATAATAATAATAATAATAATAATAATAATAATAAAATGATAATTTAAGCCTTTTGTTGCAAATAATGTATTTAATAATGTATTCATTATAATGTATTCATTAATGTATTCATTAAATACATTATTTGCAGCAAAAGGCTTAAATTATCATTTTATTTTTATTGTTTTAAATAATAAATGCTGCTACCAAGAAATCATCACTTTATACTAATAATAATGATAATAATAATAATATAAAGTGATGATTTCTTGGTAGCAGCAATAATTAAATTTTAAACAATTAAATGAAAATCTATTCCTTTTATACAAGTGTTATTACAAATGACAAAGTTTTTACCTATTAGATTTCCTGAAATTTAGTTTCTTCTATTTTCAAAATGCTTCATAGATAAAAAAGCATTTTGAAAATAGAATAAACTAAATTTCAGGAAATTGAAAAGGGCTATCTTTTAGTCAAAAATATTTTCATTTGTATTAAATATATAATTCGTAGAAAAAAATTATCATTTAATTGTTTAAAATAATAATAATAATAATAATAATAATAATAATAATAATAATAATAATAATAATAATAATAATAATAATAAATTTTAAATTAATTAAATAAAGTTTTTATTTTTGAAATAAAATTGACATATAAGATGATCCTTACACAACAAACACTCCACTAAATAATCAACCCCAATACTAAGATATTGAACTTGTAAGACTTGAATCTGATACTTGAGATAAGGATTCCAATAACAATTGGATAACAATAACATAACATTTCAATAATTATTCAATAAATTGGAATTTACAACTGTAAAATTGTATGTCTGTTCAATATTACATCTGAATATTATAAAACTGTATTGATCGATTATTTTCAAAATTATTTAAATTAAAATAAAGTAAATTTTATCTATGCGTAGATAATAGTGAAAATAATAAATTTTGTTTAAATATATGAACTTTTTGAAATAAATAAAAGTTAATCACACATCCAGACTTTGTGTAACCAAATAATCAATTTTGGCTTGTAAAATCAATTCTTTGTCAAATTATCAGACTAGTAAAGATTTTGAAATTGAAATAATCTAAAATGATATTAATTCCCAATGTAACTACTTAAGAGTGTGAGTCAGTTTTTTCTACACTTGTTAATATAAAAACAAATCCAGAAACCAATTAGAGATAACAAATTATATGAGAATGGCTTCATTCAAAACCAAACAATACATTGACGCAATCATTCAATCAAAACAACAAATACAATCATCACATTAACATTTATATCCTTATACATATATTATAAGAACTTTAATCAATTTTCACGACTGATTTCTTTTCAATTGACATTGTATTTATTAAAAAGCTTCACTATGAATTAGTAAATATATCGATGTTTTTTTATATATTTACTGATTCATAGTCTTCAAGCTTTATAATAAACAAATAAATAAATATATTTCTATTTCTATTTCTATTGCAATTTCTATTTTCTGAATAAAATTTTTTAATTATATTTAATTTGAAATTTTAAAATGACTTCGATTCATCTAAATAATTTAAAGGGGCCGACTTCCAAGAAATATTAAAATGTTTGTTATAGAACAATATTGATTACATTAATTCAGATGAGTAATTTTATTCTCCTGGTAATTTATTGGAATTAACACAAATGGAATATTAGAAAAAACTATATATCAAGTTTTGTGAATAAAAAGAGAATATAATAATTACATTGATTGGTTATTTCGTACATAAAGATTCCTTTTTAGTTAATTTGAATATGTTTGTTTCGAATACGAAATATATTTTCATTATTATGTTTAGTTATAAAGGTACGTTACTATTTACTACGAAACATCATAAATAGAATATGTCTAATGTCCACATAGAAGTTGGACCCCGCAAAATAAATAAAAATTATGACAATTTCTAACATTGAAAGAAAGTGGTTTGAAATGTCATATCCATCATTTTATTTTTACATAAACATTTGATAAATTGTGAACCAGGCTTTAAAACTACTAAAAACACATAAACAAACTTGTTTGTAATAATTCACAAGTGTTTTTGAATTCTTCATGAAAATATTTTTTAATTAACGGGTGCATTTTGTCTGATTGAGGAAAACAATAAATTATACATATTTTAGCCACTTAATTGTAAAAGGCTACTAGAAATGTATGCTTTATAACTACTTATAAACAAAATAAATTTTTGAATATAATTAATAGATTTCAAATGAAAAATGAAATATTATTTCATGACCTAACAAAAGTAAAAGACATTAAAATCAATTTTATTGGCACTACAAAAAATAAATTTTTCTATTGAATAAAATTAAATAATTTTTTTCTAGTGCATTTTTAGCCAATTCTAATGAACATTCGAATTTCTGCATGTCATTTAAAATCCAGATTTTTTAAATATTTTCCTCAAAGCAATGTCTTTCAAACCAAACGCACATGTCAATTTCGCTCGTACCCTTATCCGGTTTACTAACTGACATTATTATATATTTTTTGTAATTAAAAACGTTTTAAAAGAAAATTTTAAATAAACTTACTTTATTTACATTTTTAAAAGATTTTGTCTGCTTATAAAACAGGGAGTGCAATTTAAGAATACAACAAATAAAAGAACATCGAGAACTTAAAATTAAATCAATCAATTGTCGTTTCAAAATTTATTATTAATTAAAAAATAATTTGTTAATTAATTTATCAGAGTAAAATAATTGAATACAAATTACCTATAAAAACAAAAAGGATAACTATTCAGTTTTTAAATTATTTTATTTCGGAAAAAAATAAATAATCGAAAAGTATTATATATTTTTGTTCGGGAATTTTAGGGAAAATTCTATTGTGAGAATGTTTTATAGAATAATTAACGCAGGCATTCATATCAATAATTATAAGGGATAATAATATTTTAAAAGGGCCTAAACAATCAAAATATCCCATAATAATAATAATAATAATAATAATAATAATAATAATAATAATAATAATAATAATAATAATAATAATAATAATAATAATAATAATAATAATAATAATAATAATAATAATAATAATAATAATAATAATAATAATAATAATAATAATAATAATTATTATTATTATTATAAGAAAGCGCCAATCAATCATTCTTTTCTCGATATATTTCAACAGTTTTCCTGCCATCATCAGGTAGGGTATAATAACTATAGAAATTAAGGTTTTTTAAACAAATTTATTAATTGTAATAATTATTAATTATATAATAAAAATTTTAATTTTAAAAATTATAATTCAAATAATATATTATTTTTAAAATTTTAACATTGTTAGGATTCTCATCCGTTAGAACATTAATATCCGTTTTCAAATCACTAAATAATTCCATAAATTTTATTTAATAAATTATACACTCAAAAACTTGTCTTTCTTATTTTTGTTATTTAAACAAATTTCAGTTTTTCTTTTAAAATATTTTTTGATAAAAATATTTTTTAAAAATAATAAATTTCGGTCTTCTTTTTAAAATATTTTTTAATAAAAATATATTTTAAATTTAACAAAATTTCTAACTAATCTTTAAGAATCTTCCAACTTCCTCATAAACATATTGAAATTTAATTTAGTAATTTATTAATAATTTAATTTAACAATAACAATCCATACATATAATATCCAAAAAATATTTAAACATTTCACTGCATTCTCTGCACATTAATTTATCAATATCACCTCACAAATTACAAGTTTCCAATAATCATTGAAATTTTTTAATAAAATTTTAAAATCACACATACCTATTTTACTCTTACAGCCCTTATTGTGCTCACTAATACTAGTCAATGTCTTCAGTCTATAATGCTCTCGAGCTCGAATACAGAGATGAAGGGAAGTAAATGTTTAAGTAAACATGTAAACTGATAAACGAGATCAGAAAACAATTCAACCGGAGTTTTAGAGTTTTAATAATAACAATAATATTAATAATGTTGAATACGCGGGGTATTGAGAATAAAATACATTTCTAGAATACAATTTAATTCGGTAGTTACACACACACACACACACACACATATATATATATATATATTGATTTGTTTAACTGATTGGACCTGAACGTTGTACCTATTAGAATTGTTTAATAAGAATCGTTTGGCGGTGAACCATAAGTCAGTTCAAATTTAGAAATGACAATTTTAACACATGAGATGCCTCAAAAAGTGGACAACCATTAGTCCTAGGTAATGACGTTCGCCGCCAAATTATAAAGAAGATCTTCGCTCGACGAGATTTCGGAAAAAATAAGAGAAGCAAATAAAAAGTAAATTAACAAGTAAATGGTTAAAAAGCCTTTAAGTGATCAAATGAGTATTAACTGAAAGAATCCACGATTATAAAATAATACTTTATGTTAATGACTCTCTATTGTAATGTGTATCTTTTATAACCAAAGAAAATAATAGAAATTGCAAAAACCTTACTCAAATATGATTTTGACGTAACTGTTGATTGAATATCTTAAAAATTGTGTTAATTATTAAATAGAAAATAGAAAAATACAAAGAGCTTTTAGTAAAAGATGAGACATTAAATATAAACCGGGAAATGCAGATTGACAATAATTAGAATTGTTGTGAAAAGAAATATTCAATTGAGGGATATGAAATATTTTATCCATGTGATTTTCAATGTAAAATAATTTAAGTTTCCAAGTTATTTTTATATATGATTTATCTGAATTACAACCAAATACAATGGCATTAAAATTTTGTCAAAAATTGTCGGCTTTTTTTAAACATTTACTGCTAGTTAAATAAATTAATGAGTGATCCACAATACCCATTAGTTTGGTAGATCCAAAGTTATCCAAGTTTTATTAATCCGGATCATAACCATCGTTATCTTACTCTTCATCTCTATTGACATGCAAATAACAAAAGGTTATATTGATTCACACTCTGACTGCAATCGCATTTTGGGTATCAAGTTAACGAGCTCACAAGACTTTATAAATTTATTGGGTACTTCCGTGTTATCTTACCCCCAAAAATTAAATTATAAAATACAATTAAAATAACAATATAAAAAATGAGAGAATACATTATTGATGACGTCATTGAACATTATTGAACATGAATTTATTAAGGCTATCTGTGATTTATGTGATTATGTGATTATGTGAGTTTATGTGGCGCAAACGTGTTCTAAGCAACAGTGCCGATGTGTTCGACACTATTCTCAACGACATTGTGGTTTTCTGGCCACCTGGATGACCATTTACAAACTCTTTACAAACATTTGCTGAGTTTGTAACTGTGATTTAGAAAATAAATATAATAATTATATGTGTTCTTTTTTAATTTAATTTTTGGGGGTAAGATAACACGGAAGTACCATTTATTGATACCAAATGTTTCAACACAAATTTAACACTGACCTTCAAAAATTGTAAATAAATTGTAAGTAGTTACAACGCCATGTCATACATGTTAACATAAACACAATGGTTATGAAATTCAATAATTAATTATGTATTTTATCTTATGACAGGTTTATAGGTTCAAAGATTATATTCATTTTTATAAAATTTTATTTGTTTTATCATCTATTATTTTTAAGTCAATTTCCAATTATTAATCCCTCAAAAGAAGAGAATGAGATTTTAGTTGATTATTTTTATATAATTTGTTAATTCTTTTAAAACCCCAACATGAAGATCCAAATATGTACATGAGAATATTGTTAATTATATAAATATTTTATCAATCAGAAAATTCTTTTAAAAGTCACGTAAAATTAATGAAATACTTTGTAGTAAAATATAAAATAAAAAAGAAATTCGAAATTATTATAGAAAATAATATTTTGTCTTCTGTTGACAAAGATATTTATAATGTTATATTTTCTAGTAAAAATAATTTATTAGATTTTGCAACTACATTTGACTGGCCATTTGAGTTACACAAATAATGAAACTTAAGTTCAACGTTTAATGTATATGATCAACATCCTTTACTCTGCGAAGAACAAATAAAAGTTTATGTAAGATTTTGATTTTAATTTTTACATAAAAATTTAAGAGTTACAACTGAAACTTTGGAAAAGTTATAAAGACCTGACTTAGTTTCAGATGGTTTTCAGATTTTTTATTACCAAAATATTTGAAAATGTTAAGGGTATCTATAATTTTTAATATACATATATTTCCAAAGATTATATTTGTTATTAAAAGTTTATTAAAAAGAGAGCTTGACTAAGGCATGCCGAAAATTCGTGAATATCAAAAACATCGATATATTTACTGAAAAAAATCAGTGGGGAAATTGAAAAAAAAAGTCTTTATAATGTCATTAAAAGTATTTTTATCTTCATTCACAAAAAAGTGTTTACCAATATTTATAATTAAATCATAATTATTATGGAAATTTTAAAACTTTAAATGTAAAACATTAAGAATTTTCAAGTATTTTAGAGAAAAGTAAAAATTTTTATGTAATTAGAGAAAGGAGTGAAAGTAGATGATATTATCTAAATAAAAAGCAACTAAAACCAATAGGATGATGAAGATGTTGGGCTGGCTTGAGGAAATCATTAAAAAGTAAGTGAAATTTGATAATGAAAGACAAATTGTAAAAATATTAACTGATTATATTCTACTATATAATTTTAAAATTTTAAAATAGTTTTAATTATAAAATATATTTTTAAAGTAGATTATTAAACAATATTATCTCGACAATTTAAAACAATATTGAAAATGAAAAACGTTTCGTAAATTGCATTATTCGGTAGGGTAGAGTTAAAGAACTTAACAAATTAATTTTAACGTAAAATCATATTTTACTGATTTTCACTAATGAATTAAAATGCAATCGCTTGATTCTAAAAGCAAGTGAGCCTGAGAGATACCATCCTAACCTGTATGAATTTGATTTAGCCCTTAAACTTTCCCTTATGCCATTTTCGCTTCGATAACTTTCTCGTCGACGTTCCTTCAAAAGTAAAATTATACACCTACAAATCTAGGTAGATGTGAGCCCCTTAACGCAAGACGTACTATCCCACTCTGCCTACTATTTTATTTTTTACAAAAATGCGGCGATGTACATTTAACAGAGAACATGAGTCACATAGTAAGTCATTCCATGATACGATTCTCGAGGGAAAAAAGAGCGAGGCCGTTGTTAAAAATTTCATAGCTCATCTCTGACTATAGACTGAATTGTTTTCATTTTTATGAGGTTTATTATTTTTAATTATTCAAGCGTCTGGCATAAATTTTCGCTTAATCTAATATAGATTTATTAATTTAAATTCTAAATTATTATACTATTCAAAGTAAAAAAGAATTTGAATAAACTTTTCGAAACATTAAATTATTAACTTTTACAAAATTCATCATTTAACATTTTTATTTTCTACTCTTAATAATAAGTAATAAATAAATTCTTAAAATGTATTTTTAGAAATAATTTAATTTTAGCTTTGAAATTTAGTGGCAATTATTGTAAAAATTAGAATTTAGATTTTGGAATTTTAAATTATTCTGAAATATTAAAAACCTTGGAATGTAAATATTTATTTTTATTATATAAGCGACAAAGTTTTTTATGAGTCTAATTTAAGGTAGTTTAAAAATGTAAAAATACAAAAGAACAATTTTTAATGATTAAATATATTTAATGTTTATTTTAAAAAACAAAAAAATATGAACGAGATAATTTTCATGTTAACAGCTTCTTTTAATATTTTTCAAATTATTTTTACGCAGTAGTTATCAATATTTTCATTACCTTGCACGCGCGCATATTGAAAGCTTGAAGCTCACAGCAATTTAATTGGTACGCATAAAAAAATTTTAAGAAAACAAAATTTTGTAAATAATAAAAATTTTTAGCCGTCAACATATATATTTTTAATTATTTAAAATGTAATTATTTTCCATTACTTTTTAAAGAACACTAAAACAAAAGAATGTAATTCATAATTCAAAGTAAATCGTATTGGTAATTGTAAATTAAACTTGATTTTAAAAGATTTCGGATCATAGTAATAAAACCAGGATATGAAGAAACCTAAAAAGATAAGAATGTTCAGAATAACACCTGAAGGTCGGGTGTTCAATTATATTTTGGAGCAAATTCATACACATTAATAATTTGAATAAATTGAATATATAGGATTTTAGATTTTCGAATGCTGTGAATGTATATTTTGACCTTTGTTTGACTATTTTATTTATTTTTGTAGAATTTGCATTATTGATAACAGTAGATGGATTGGGGTCATCGGGACCAATGGCCCTTTAGATCCATTAACCCCCTCCCCCGACAAAAATTTTTTTTTTAAAGTTCTAGGTCAAATTTTAAACAAAGACTATCCAATGACTCATCAAGGTCATCGAAACAAAGATCACGACTCACACGATGACTCATTCAAGGTCACATGGCTAATCCTATGACTCATCAAGGTCATATTTAAAAAAATGTATTAATAATTGATCCAGAAGGTCCCTACTATTTTTCATCCCAAAATTTAATGTTCCTACCAACAGATTTTATTAGACAATGGCTTATTTTAAAGCCCAATACAGGACCTTTAAAATGTCTATAGACATCATAAGTATCATTAGTAGTTTTAGAGGTATTAACAATTGATGACCAGCATCTTTTTTAAGGTCATATTATTATTTTTCAAAATATTATTATTTTTTCAAGGTCTCATTTTTTTAATCCAAATACACCTAATTCCGAAATTTAATAACTTCTATAATCTAAAAAAAAATCAATAAATATATATTATAGGAACACACAAACTTACCTGTGTGTAGAAATTTATTGTTCCGAAATTTAGTAACTTTATTATAGGTTTTGTGAAGGTGAGAGAAAAATAATTGAACACACCAACACAAAACACATAATGAAAAATGCATGCAAAATTCTTATATAGGTTTTTGTTCCGAAATAAATAACTGTTAACATATTGTTAAAATATAATTATTTTTAAATTATTAAAAAATGCAAGAAAATACTTTTAATTTAGATTCCGAATGCTCTACCTTGAGCTTTAGAGAAAAAGAAGAAAATACAATGTAAGTTTTATTCATTAAATTACAAAACATTAAAATAATGAAGATATTTCGAGATCTTTTGATTTACAGAAAGAAATTCGCAAATCGTAAATTTAAATAAATTATTTTAATAAATTAATATTTTCATAGATATACAGAAAATAACAAAATACGGCTTATTAATGCCTTTGAAAATGGGGACAATTACCAAGAATTTGGAAGATTGCATTAAAAAAATAAATGTATTCGGTGATTAGTTTATTTATTTAGTTAAAAATATATCTAACTTACATTTTAACGAAATAATTCCAGATAAATGCATAAAATATCATATAATTCCTAAAAAACACCTGAAATTTAATTATTAATGTTATATTATAAATGCAGACTAACAGTAATATTTAAAAACTTGAATAATGATCTCATAATTATATAAAATCAAAATTCAAGTCTTAAAAGTTGAAATTAAAAAATATACCTGAAAATCATTTTTAATAAATTGAATACATGTAAATGAAATGTAAATGAAATTGAATAACTCCATTTTCACGTAAATGGTGACTCACCTCAACTGGTGTGCACACCAATGTGAATTATAGAGGTTATTAAATTTCGGAATTGGGTGTATTAATTTGCAAGAGATGTGATTTCCAGTGTAGCAGGGAAAGAATGCAATAGAGTTGAATCAGCAATATTGTATACTTACCATGCGCGAACGGAAATCTTCACGTCTTCTGCATAGTACTGATGAGAGCCAAAAGCTCGAAACTTGTGTATTATGGGGATTTGCAATGGGTATCACAAAGCTTGTAATGTTTATATTATTTTAATGTTAGACATCCGTAAAAAAATATTTTACACTATTATTAAATAGTTTATACAATAAAATATATACAATAAAATACAACGCACATGGAATTGGTTCTTAATTGAGTGTTCTTGTGTATATGTTAGAGTGAATTTGTATTACCAGTGAGAATATATTTTCACTAACGTTTCAGTGAATTCATATCCGAATACGTTTTCACCAGTGAAAATATATTTCTACTGGTGAAAATATAACTTCACTAGCAAGTTTTAGTAAATGTGTATTCTACCCTAACCTATAATTGAATGTCGGTTTGACAGTTGCGTGATTTTTTGTTTTCATTTGTGTCAACCGCTCCAGTTATTTCTAGTCTGTAGACTACCCGAGTTAAAAGTTTAAATTTCACAGGAGATAAAACAAGCTCAATAAAACATTGAATGATATATTAATTTATTTTGAACTTACACTTTAAATATAATTAAATATTTAGAAAAATTAAAAAACTTTTAAAAACACTTCGCAGCTAGATGAAAGAAGGGCGACACATCGACACTTAGGGCCAAATATTTCCACGCGGCGAATTCTCGCTTGAATACAAACTCACTAAATGTAACCCGTGAATTTGTATCTTCATTGTTAGATATACATTCACTGACCGGCTTAGTGAAAATATATTTTCACCAGTGAAAATATATTCTCACTGGTAATACAAATTCACTGTAACATATATACTCTTTGAAAATTGGCGCATTCGTCAATTTAATTGCCCTATGCACATTATTAATAATAGCCCCCAATTCTATATACAGCTTGAGAAGCCTCCAATGAAGAACATGGTACTTCTTCGGCACCAATGCGTGAGCATCAGCTTTTCAACTTTCGAATTTGGCGGCACAACTTTTCCAGAGCAAGCGGAAAATCATTCAGAAAGTCATGCACACAATGAGAAATATCAATATCTACCTCCATAGTATAACTATATGGAAGGTTATCGATATCAGCATTCACACATTCATTCAACTCATCATCAAAATTCTCATACACTCAAACAAGTTTGCATAAGGCAGATTTTGGCTTAAGGCCCAACCATACAAGTTGTTGATATCTATGTACAAGAGTTCTGTGTCGTAAGAACTTGCAACATAAGGTTTGTTAACAAATGTTAAGCCACCTGTATCCCTCCTTCATAGAAATTAAACATTTCCATGTCCTGCAAAAGTTCAATGGGTTCCTTTAATGTCATAAGCGATGTGGTCCATGACATACCGGGAATTTCATAGAAATTAAGAGGCTCCAGACTATTTTAAGCAATTGCCTTTTCACGGAATTGCTGAAAATAATCTGCGAGGGAAAACACGTCTAATTTAAGGTATGTTAACATATAGTCTAACATATTGTTGCAATTTTCCTGAGTCCAAATAACTTGGGCTAATGCATACTAATCATTAGACGCGGAATCCCAAATAGGAGGCAATTCAAAAGTCGATTCCAGAACCTCAAGCGATGTTGCAAAGCCATAAGGAAAGATACCTTTGGCTCGAACAATTGTACCATCAAAAAGAGAAGAAGTTCAAGACAGATCGAAATGAGTCTTAACCGCTTTTAGTAAAGATGAATTAACAAACTGCACGCTGCCAATAAAACGAACAGGCAGTTTGTTATTATACGTGATGAGAGAGATGAATTTTTCAGTAGTGGTCGGAATAATATTTAATTCCCAAGAAGGAACATTATTCAGGCCATACTTCAAAATATGATGGAGGTCATACCCTCTCAAATTGTGAAAAACTACAGGTAACTGCCTCTGAATTTGGCAGAAAATTGTCATAGCAATTTCCTGCACTTTACGCAAGAAAGACAAGATGCAAAAGGCTATAAGTTAAAACATTTATTGCTAAATTTAAATCACTATTTTCCCTTTGAAATCTAGGAATGTCGCACAAATTCATTGGACAGTCGGAAATGGGGTCAAAATTTAACTCTTAGAGATAATTTTCATAGGAACTAACTCTATTTCTATTTACATGTACGACATTACGTTTTAAAAGTGCTAAAATACTATATATAAAGCACATGTCGTCGGTGTTTTTAACGTTTACTATTGCATTTTTAGATTTTAAAGCATATGGTGTGGAGATGTCCAGCTTGCCTATTCATATGGGTAAATTCTTTTAATATAAAATCTCTCTTTGATTTTAACCATCCGCCATCCGCTACCAAAATATGTAAATTTTTCTATTTTATTATTTAATTTGTGAACCCCCTCACATAGAAAACTGCCTGAAAAAGCCTCTGCAATATTCGAGAAGAAATTATCTCTAATTTACCCGTCTTTTTCAAATTGAATCAATGCGGTGAATTGTATTTTCACTGACCCCATTTCGATTATTAACTTATTAACAATTTTATCTGTTATGGCTATTCGAATGCTGTTATCTTTCTCTACATTAAATCGTAGATTCTTTCGAATCCCTTAAAATCAATTTCGATTCAGGTTCGTCGACAATATCGACTGAAACAACTATTTGAATATTATTAACCACATCACTGACGGTTATTTGATCTAATTTATTAATTTTAGAGGGAGCACCAGACCCAATACTAACAGCAGGTCTTTTTAAATTATTTAGATTAGTTAGATTATTATTTACATTAGTATTATTTACAGGTTTTAAGTGTTTTGTATTATTATTATTATTATTATTTAGAAGTTTCTTTGGTGTTTTTTATTATGTGAAACAATTTCATTTTATTTGAAGAGAACTGAATTAAATGTGATTTATGCCTACTGTAAAACTCTAAATATTTAATTCTATGGGAGGTATCACGTATTGGGCATATATAGTACTTGATGCCATAAAATCTATGACCATAATATTTTTTCATCACTTTGTGACATAATTTTGAATGGCCAGTTGAAGCATTAGCCTGTTAATTATATTTATAAATTAATATTAGTCATGAAATTGTATTTATATAGCATTTATATTTATTTTATGCAAATGTGATTTAGTTCTTATAATTATTTTACAATTATTGATTTTTGTTTCATTTAAAAACATTATAAAAATGAAATAAATATTAATAATTGTAAAATAATAATATTATTAAGTCTGTAGTTGTAAAGTACACTAGGAATATTATTAAGTTCATATTATTATCATTATTGTTATTATTATTATTATTATTATTATTATTATTATTATTATTATTATTATTATTATTATTATTATTATTTTTATAATAATAATAATAATAATAATAATAATAATAATAATAATAATAATAATAATAATAATAATAATAATAATAATAATAATAATAATAATAATACTAATAAATAGTAATAAATTTATAGAAAATATGGTCCAAATCGAGAAGGGATACATCTTCCGTAACAGCAAATCAGTCTAAATTGTCTGAAACTACCAAATAAATACTAATCAATAAAAAAATATACCATTGTTGTAGAGCACGTAAATTATTATCTTGTTTTCCTTCCATTTAATTTTTGAATTTGTAAAAATATTTTTAAAAGTGACATATTTGTGAATGTTTATAAAGAGAATGAATATTTTTCTGTCCCAGCCAATCAGAATTTAGACACACACACATAGAAATTGAATATTTTTCTCTCTCGACCAATCATATTGCATCTACACATACATGTATGCCTTGGTAATCACACTGAAATTTCCATGTGACTGTCTTTGTTTGTAACTGCTTTGTTAACATGCACTGCGCATGTCTGGAGCATGTGATGTCTTTATGACAAAATAATAATATTTTTCAAAATAATAATAAAGTTAATTAAAAATAATAATATTAATATTAATAATAATAACAACAAAGGATACAATATACATTTATTAAACATCAACTTTTTTATACAACAACTAAACTAAACAATGTTGACCACATGTTTGGGTCAATAGATTTTGAAACATAGTTTTATTATACACAATATAATAGAATATACCAGGTCTCATATACATAGCTATCCATTGTTCCCCACCAAGATGAGACGATTGAGTAATGATGATAATGGCTTAATTATTGCTCAATTAAGGAAATTTATCAAGAGGAAAAACTCCTACAAATTCATTTCCTGAACAGAACTACCTTAATAAATTAAATAATAAATCAAAAACTTACTCCATGACAACTTTCTATATTTCTGTATACATTTATACCATTACTGTTCTATTTGAACTTCATTTTCAAATACTCCATATATTATAACATGCACAGGATCAGTAATGGCTTTTGCAAATTTTATATCCAGTCGTAAATTCCCGTATTGTGGTAATTGACTCTGATTTAAATCAAAATAAGGGACTAAAACAAATGTGAAAAATGGTTATTTGGTTTTAAATTCTTCTAGAGTTATTCCACAATTCAAATTTTTATCTAAATAACCTAAATTTCTAACAATACTCTGCACATATGTGGCACAGTAATTATCATTTTCGAAATCTTGAATATATGTTTCTCTATAATCAGTATTTTTCGACAAAGTCAAGGATGTAACACCAAGGTTTTTGAAAATTGAGCTGGAAGCAGTATATGATCCATTATATTGTGTTTCACTTTGAAATGTTATCAGAATAAAATTAGTTATTCTTATATCACTAAATGTTTGTTCTTTATAGAATGATGAAACACCTTTAGCAATAGTGAATTGTACATTTTCCTTTGTTTTTAATGGATAAATTCCATGTTTTGAATTAAGGCCCCATTGATGACCCGATAATACCGAGGAGTCCACTCGAACTCTTCTCATCAATAATTTTGCATCAACTAATTGAAATATTGGTGCACCTGTACCAGTTAGAGATAATGCAGAATCGGGCCTTTTCAGTCTAATGTGTAAATATTTCGGTTGATCCATAAAATCGAGTTGCAATGATGAACACATGGTGAAAAAGATCTGCTTAACTTTTAATTGATTACTAACATCCGTACTGACTTATTATTACAAAGTAAAAATTGCATGTATATTCAATAAATAGTTATTGTTAATTCGTTTTATTATATATAGAATGAGTTTATCCGACAGGATGTTTTGTCTCCCTGTTTTGGTCATAAGGGTATTGATCGTAAGGGTAATGGTCACATTTAACCCCACCAACCCATTAACTAGAAACTAACAACCAGCAACAAATTGAGAAATTAACAAATATCAGCATACAACTAGTTACTAACAACTAGATACCTGCTACGAAGTACGTTCCAACTAACTACCAATTAGTTACAACTACGTACTAACAACCAACAGGTACCAGATACTAACAACAAAGTACAAGATATCAGGTATTAAGTACTATCAACCAAATACCTACAACTATATACCAAGCACCAACAACCAACAAGTAACTCATAAAAATAATAACAATTAAATAAAAAATATTCTTCATCACATAAACTACCTTCTTGTCAACATCTACAACTAAACTCTATCAACCAGCTACCAAGTACTTAAAACCAACAAATATGTACTAGCAAATATATCCTTAAACGCAAATCATCTTCACTGTAAAAAATTGGATGAAAAATTAATAAAATTTCAACTGAACTCATGGCACTAGTAAGATTTTCCAATAACTAGGTAAAGATTGATTAAGTAATTGTAAAAATAACATGTAAAAATTATCCAAAAAATACTAAATAAATATCATAAAAATATAATTAATGGACAAGAAAGAACTTTAAATTCTAGTCATTAATAATCCAGTAAATATTAATCTTAAATACTATTCAAATACATTCAAATTATTAATTAATTGAAATAGATTAATTTTAATGATCTTTTTAAAGTAATACATGTATACTCAAATAAATTGACTGATTGCTCAAATTATTCAAGCAATTATGCCAAACTAAATCACAAATTTCAGTATATTCTACATAAATTTTCAAGTAAATTTTAAATATATCTCCTGATAAAATTAACTGGTTTCAACTTTAGATTTTCAATATTTAAAAGTTCATCGATGTGTAAATGGAAATATTCTTAGAAAATATATGAAAAAAATCATTTTGTCAAATTCAATATCATCATCAAAATTTAATCTATAACTTGATTATTAATCTAACTGTCATTAAAAATAATTTTTATTTTAAATTAGAAAACGTCAATACAGCAAATTATCAAGAAATTCAATTAAATTCACCATTAAAACTTTAAATTTGATATATTCTTTCAATCAACATGAAATTCATAAAAATGGTAGATTAAATATTTCCTATAACCATCAACTCTAAAAAAATGACCAATGAATGCCTTAAACACAAAATTTGCCTAAATAATCATTCAAATAAAATCATTAAAACCGAAGACCAGTACCTTTACGACCAGTACCCTTGCGACCAGTACCCATAGGGAGACAAAATATCCTGTCGAATAAACTCAGTATATATAATAAAACGAATTAACTCCATCGAATTTATCTTTGAATTAGTCAAATTATCACAAATTAAGAACTTGGATAAAAAATCTTATTCTTAAATGGTAAGCAGCCTAAAATCGAAAGATAATTATAAAAACTCAGAGATAAAATTAACAATAATATTCTCATGTGGTAAGAATCTTCATTAAAGTGAGGAAATTATTCATTGAACAGATTACTCTATGTTAAATTAATAATGAAATTAATAAATTCAAAAGGGTGAAAATAAGTGGTAGAATCATTCATTAATGGTAGGTATAATTGCTAAATGAAAATATACTGATATTGTTATTGATAAAATCGAGATATATTAATTGCATTTATTTAATGTTATTTTACTAAAAATGATCACTTTAATAACAATATTTTTAAAAGAAATATTTTTGGGGAGGATAAGTGTATTGAAATTTTTTATTGAAAATCCCAGGATCAATCGAGAGCACTTACTTTAGTAAGAAAAATCCATGTTTTTTTATCGAGGACCATTTTTGTATAGAAAATCTCAAGACCAAGGGGACCCACCTTAAATTATTTAGAAAATGCCATGCTTTTTAACGAGAATTGAATTTTTTATTGAAAATCCCAGGATCAAGGAGACTCACCTTAATTATACTTAGAAATATCCATGTTTTTTAGTGATAGACCCTTTTTTGTATAATCGAATTTTGGTTTGATAATCCCAGAGAAAATAAGTGTAACACACTGCAGCAATTACGTAGCGGTTGAACAAAAAAATGCGAGAGCAAGCTCCCCCCCCACGGGGGTACACCGGATGGTCTGCTTCAGTGTGCTACTAACTACCTAAAAATCCTTATTTTTCTTATAAAATAGCTTTAATATTTCGACACTTATTCATACTTTTCAGTATTTGATAGAAATAATTTTCATTTTAAAGCTGTTTGTCTATATCATAATAACGTTTGGATTTTTATGACACCTTTGCAATTTTGTTTCTATTTATCGAAGTAGTTAATAACAGACACTTTTGACTAAATGATTATTTATATTTATATTTTCCGAATTCATTTCAATTTGTAATGCTTATTCCAATCTCAAAGTTTAAAACATTTTCAATTAAATAATTCAAATGGCAAATATTTTCGTTAATTAATTTATATTTAATTAATTTACATTACTAATTATTAAAACAAATCAATTCGATTTGTAATTAATTTGAATATAATTTTAAACATTAAAACAAAAACACATTATAAAAATCTTAAAATATCTAATTCACTATAAAAACAACATTACTAAATGCAAAAAAAAACATTATTTAAAAATAAAAGCAAGATGAAAACCAAGTGCAAAATATTGTCCATTTATCAATTAACTTTCTTAGATATTGCAATGATTGATGAAGATTTATATTTCGATTTAAGAATTGCTAATTATCTTGTTTCCGTCATCAAATCACGCGTGGGGTAATTGAAGTTTAATAATGAAAGAAAAATGAAAATCTGCATGAAATACAAGGGGAAAAAATAGGATATACAATTTCGATTTCGTATCATATTCAATGAAAGATTTTCGAAATATGTAAATTAAGATGCATCACAGTGTGATCCAGTAGAAAATATTTTATGTCAATCATAATTTTTCAATAATTTTCTTTTCGATGATTCGCTTGAAATTCCTCAATAATTCCCCATTCGATTCTTGAAACAGGATTTTCATTTGCCCATTTCATATTTCAACTATATAATTATTTTCCGGGAGAAAATATTGTGAATTCGGTTTCAAAATTTTGGAATTCAATATAATTATTTGGTTCTGTCAGAAATAATTCAACCATTAATAGTTTTAGTGTAATTTAGCAATAGATTTTTTGGTTATTTATATGAATGGTTTTAGAGGAATGTTGTCCAAATATTTCACTGATACCGTTTTTATGATTATCACAAAGTTTTTGTCTGTTCAAATTAAATTTGATGTGATGAGTTAAAATATTTTCTTTATAAATAGTACAGGTATTGTTGGCGGTAATATTTATAAATTTACACTTTATCCATGTATAAATCCTATTTCCCAAAGTGTAGGTCAAAAAAAGTTTGAAGAACGATGCTATATCACATTCAAGTTGTTTCAACAAATGTGAAATTAGTTATTACACTCAGTGCTGAGTTATAGGAGGCTCACGGGGGCTCACGGGGGCTCTCGCGAGCCTAATCTATGATTTGCGAGCCCCTTGTTCTTCTTGGTAACTATTTTTTCAGCTTCTAGAATAAGTTATAAATATTTTCTTGTAGTAGTATATTTAGTGAATTTCTACAAATGGCATATTCTTCTTTCTTTTATTCTATTGTATTGTTTGTTCTATTCCTTGTTAATATAATATTGTTGTTTTTTTGTGTAAATTAAACCATTTAATTAACATTATTTTGTTATTTTATATTTCAGTCGCAGTGACACATTACTAGGGTACTAGATCATACGATTCTCGAGGAAAAAAAGAGCAAGCCCCTTGTTAAAAATTTCATAGCTCACCTCTGATTATACTAGAAATGTTTGATTTAATATGGAACCGATAAAATGCTAGTTATATAATAATAAAAAATAACAATAATAATAATGATAATAATAATAATAATAATAATAATAATAATAATAATAATAATAATAATATAATAATAATAATAATAATAATAATAATAATAATAATAATAATAATAATAATAATAATAATAATAATAATAATAATAATAATAATAATAATAATAATAATAATAATAATAAAATTTAAAAATAATAATTAAAACAAAATAATGAGGTTGTTAAAAAAAGATAATTTAATTTCGTATATATATATATATATATATATATTCTAATATTTTTAGGACTATTGATTAAAACAATATATAAGGTACACATTATTTCGGCACAGTCTTTATCGAAAAATATATTTTTGATAAAGGATGTAGCGAAATATCGATCTATAGTCTTACAAATATTAATATGAAAAATTATTGAACTAAGGGAAAAATAAAGGTGAAACCAAAAAATAAATTTTAATAAACTTAGATATTTTTTCTGTGATCTAGCTAATTTTATTATGGCATTAACGTCTCCTTAACTTTACTTATTTTTTAATGTGACTCTATTTTCTCCTTAAATTAATCTTCCTGATTATAAAATGATCTAATTTCATAAAATATTTACCTACATTTTTGGAAAATTTAGCTTATATCTGAAGGGCAAACATCATACCACCACTGGCAATCCAATTATTCACAAATAATATTTTCAACTAATTAAAACTAAAATCATAAAACAAATGTTCTATTCAATTAATTTTTTGTCGTCGATAATTTTTTATGGAAATAATAATTATAAAAATTGATTAATATTGCGATTTGTTGGTTTGACAATACTGTCAATCTGGAAAATATAAACGATTTTATTTTGAATTAATAAAAATCAAGTATTAAGTTTAAATTAATTTTTCTTTTTTAATTTTTTTTTGTTATTTGCTAATATCGAAATTAAAAAAATAATACACATTTTTCTGAACCAAATTTTAATCCTCTAGGAAATTTTATTAAATATACAGTTTTATTTAGGTTTGTAAACTACCAAAGCAATTGGAATCATATTTACTAGCGGAAATTTGGATAATATATGACCTAGGCAGTGATTAAAACAAAAAGGGTTATAAAGATAAATGTAAAAATCAAAGTAATTTTACAAGACTTCATTGATCCTATAGTTGAATAGACACGATCGCATCCATTTTTAAAATGTATAATTTTTTAAATAAATTTTAAATCTTCAAATTTTTCAATCAATTATTTTCTTTATAACGGTTGATTTTTGTTAAAATAAAAAAGAGAATTTTGTTTTTTCAGTAAAACAGATCAAAATATTGAGAAAACTTATGTGTAAATAAATACTAAACCAGTAGGCATTCATTGAGACTTTATGAGGATAATAAACATGATAATTGCTTATTTTTTAATGAAATTCTGGCAATTTGACTATCATCATTTTAAATTGTGAAATTACAAGTAGCTCATATAACTGCAATGTGTAGCATTCATGTGCTCAGACCCCCTTTACTAAAATGCACTGCATTTTTGAATAAATTATCATTAACTAAACCTTGAATACTTACCAAGCAAAATTTACAATTTCAATTTAGGGCCACCTCTTTCACATATGTGCTTCGGTTGTTTCCAAGAAGTACATTCATCACATTTATGACATTTCTGTTAATTATAATATTTTATTTTATCTAAATATTCAATTTTCTAAGGACATTTAATTTCAAAAAAAATCCATGTTTAAAAGGTTAAAATATTCTTAATAACGGGATTTTATTCAAAATAGCAATTCTTGCACTTTTATCAGATTTAAAAATTGATATTTCTTAAAGAAAGCTTTTTAATAAATTTAATCCTTTTTTTTTCAATGGTCAACAAAGGGTTTCCAATTACTTTTTAGGATGAAATTAATTTACTATTTTAGGTCAAAAATTGTGAATTCCCATGAAGTACTTTAATTTTGCATAAATTGAATCCATTAAATTATTTCAAATTCAAAACCTTTGATATTTTCCAATTAAAATATCCCCAATGGATCTGTTGATTGCCTTGGTTTTTAATGACTCTCCTAATGTTTCTCTGTTCCTTTAGAAAGTTTAGCCTCAAACAGTACAATTTTTTTTATTATTTTTAATCTTATTTTTTCAAATATATGGAATAAATAATATTAAGGGATTTTAATGATTGTCCGGTTTAAAAATGAGTGTTTTCATTTAAAGTGGGTTTGAATGAAATTTTACTGACTACTATTATATTTGAACTTTTAATGAGTAGTTTATTACAGTGCTACCCGGGGGACCGGTAGCAAAATTTTCCATTAAATCGTGAATTAATATCAAACTAATTTTTTTATATGATTATTAAATATGTCATGAAATTCGTCTAAATACGTTATTAAATAATACGATATGGACATTAAATAATAACCACTTTAAGTTGTGGATCATATTCATTTGAGTAGAAAAGTTCTAAAAGATCTATTAAATTAGTTAAGTGTTAATTAATGACTCTGTGTAAAGATTGGGGATCAAGTATTTCAACCATTTTAATGATGGCTGCTGCTAAGTTGTGAAACATATCACATCAATTTTTAGACATTCGACTACCCCATGCTTTGAAGATTTCGTTTATAACCATCGATCTCGTCAGTCCATTATGAAGCATCAAGCTATCGTTTCATGCATGTTAATTGTAATGTTCACTATTTTATTATTATTATTATTATTATTATTATTATTATTATTATTATTATTATTATTATTATTATTATTATTATTATTTTATTATTATTATTATTATTATTATTATTATTTTGTTACTGTTGCTATTGTTGTTGATATTTTATTGTGGTTAATATTAATGTTATTATTATTATTTTATTATCGTTGGTATGATTGTTTTTATTTTATTACGGTTATTATTATTGTTATTATAATTTTAATTACCTTCAAATATTTGAAAATAATCGAAATAAATTCACTATAGTATAGAGATATTATATAGAATTGCTAAGGAAGATAATGACAAATAACAAAATCAATCAAAAAAATATCGATAGAAAATTAAAACTAATTAAAAGCTGAAAATATTTTTGGAACGAGAATCTAGGAAACCGTAAATTGGAATTATTTTTTATAAAATCGAGTTTCATTTTATCTATGACGCTAATTTTTTTCATCAAATGAAATTTTGTAACATTTAATAATTGTAATTTTTGTTTCCCAGTTTTATAAAAATTTATTAGAATTAAACATATTAATAATTGTCCCAATATATCTTTTAACGGAGACTTTGTCGTACCTTCTTAAACTACTATAGTAATGTTTAGCTTATTCAAACTTGCAAAGGCATCTGCTAAATAAGCTGACTTAGCTATCTAATTCACATTTTGAAAAATTTTTGATAACCTTGTTTTTTCATACAGATATTCAGCTACTTCTCTGAAATTCAAAAACTCTTGATAAAACTTTGCTTTTGACAACCAACGTATATAGGTTTTTAAGAGAAGTGGTTTGTGTTCAGCCTTTTTAGGATCACACAAAGCATTGAACAGTCTTAAATTTAAAGCGTCCTTCTTTACATAATTCACAAATTTTAAAACTTCGTGTAGAACAATGTTTAATTCTAATAAAATTTCCTTGGTGATAGAATTTTTGCAGTGAATGTAACGACGTGTTGGCATAAATTCGGGTGTCATCGTTTTTATTTAATAATTCTAGAATGCCGACTTCTCCTGACCGCTAAGCCATCTGGACATACTTCAATGCAAAATTTAAAATCCAGCCAACATTAATTAATATGA
>CAUHTR010000981.1:0-95008 GCA_959609185.1 Schmidtea polychroa | reverse complement strand
TTAGGATCATGAAGATGGGGAGTCCCAAAATATTAGCTTTACATAATTTATCCCTTCTAATATCTTATCACCAACAAGTAAATCAACCGAAGTGTGTGCTAATGTATAAGAAGAATTTTAAATAAAATAACCTTAAGGTTAATATTTAGTTTCAAAAGTTTCATCAAACTACAAGGCAATTTCTTTGATATAATGATTTTGTTCGACAGCTGGTAAGAATTATTTCTTATTCTACTGATCACAGCTGTTGTCTTTTATATTTTGTTTAATCTAGCCCAATAGTCATCACTGGTATTATAATTTTCATAATTTCTTATTAATCGCTAATGATTCCTGGCTAATTCCGGGCCCTAGGCATAGCATTTCATGGGCGCCTAAATAATTGTTAATCGTACATCGCATAAAATATCAGAAAACGTTTTATAGAACCGTAGGCGGGTTTATGGTACACAAATGATACGCATAGTTTCAGTTTGAGTAATCATGGTTAGTAAATATAACAGTTTTTAATTCAAGTATTAAAAAAACAAAACTTTATTTAGTTTATTTTTGAATATTGATACCGATGTTGATCTAACTACTTGTTGATGTTCGTTCAATTTATTCTGATGGAATTGAGACGATTGAACTTTAAACTGATTGTAGTTAAGTTAACTTCAGTGTCAGCAATATTATATTTAAATACATAACAATTCGAACCCGGGCCCTTGGGAATTTGCACACCTAGCCTCTCCTCTCGGCGGGCCTGATGATAGTCCAATAACCTTATTTTGATTATTATTTATTAAAGTTGAAATAATAAGCATAATTCGTCTTTTATTTTATGCCTCAAAGGATTTTAAGTTAAGCTTTTATCTGAAATTCTTTTCATAACAATACAGATTTTGGAGAGTTTTATATTTTTTAGTCTTTTAAAAAATGTATGACTTACTTTAGATAATTATTTATTTATTTTAGCTTTATCTCCTTTACAGTATTTAAAATTATTTTATTCTAAGATCAATAATTATCAATCTTTGTGTATTCCCTATAATAAGTTGGCAAGGTATTTACTTTAAAGAATAAATATTAAAAAAAAGACTATAAAATAAAATAACAACCACAAAATTGTGGAGGGGGGGGTGGTGGAAAACTAGTCATAACAATGATTGAAAGGGTAGAATTCACGTTTAAGTTAAAACTGGATATTGCTAATAAACATTTAAATTGTATATATCAGATTACATAAATTTTTATATAAATATTTAAAATAATAAATTAAAGTTTAAAATATAAAAATAAATTAAAATATATTAAATATTAAAATAAATGAAACCAGCATTGAAATTAGCATCAAAATTAAAATAATAAAAAAGCCTCGAACAGATTGTTTGAATATTACAAAAAAGCGCAGTTTTGTGAATAAAATAAATTTAGTAATTATATTTGGTTAATTTATTAATTATGGATGAATTCAACGTTGTTGCGGCTAACAATGATGATGAATGATTACTTTCAAAATCAAGAATTATTTCTAAATTTTGACCATAATGATTCAAGCTCGACCTGCTATAAATAACAAAATTCGTGAATATTTAGTTAAATCTGGACTAGCATAGAGAAGAAAATACAACGAGCACAAAAATTCAAAAAAAGAAAATCCTCAAATGAATAGTTCATAAACACATTAACAAATGGGGAAACAATTGTAAAATCTTTGCTTATTTATGGTGTTAAATTTGACAAAATATTTTGTTTTCCCAACATACTTTTTTCTAAAAATACTACATTAAATTCTATGTCAGATACAAATAAAGGATTCTATGATTGGAAACATTCAAATCCTGGAATAGGAGAACTTGAAAATTCAAATGAGCCTAGAAAACATTTCTTGCTTGGAAAGATTTGAAACAACGACCAACATTAAAATCCGCAATTGATAAACTATTATTGAATGAAATGGATAATGAATGCAAAAAATTTAAACATATCTTGAAAGTATTATTAGACTGTATCACTTTCTGTGCATTGAATAATTTGCCTTTACGTGGATCTACTGATCGAATCGTAGCTTCAAATAGTGGAATATTTTTGAATTTGATTGAATCAGTTAGTCGTTATGAAGTTACTTTGAAATACCATTTAGAAGGCAAAAATAGAAATAAATATATTTCTAAAGATATTCAAAACGAATTTATTAATATCTTTGCAAGTACAGTTAGGAATTATATAATACAAGATGCAGAATATCACTCCATTTAGTTAGAGTTAACTACTGATATTTCAAATGAGGACTAAATTTGTGTAGTAATTCGTTTTGTCGAGCTTACTGACGAAGGAAATGTCGTCAGTGAGAATTTTATTGATTTTATCAATATAAATGAAAAAACTGGAGAAGGATTAATTTCAGAAATACTGCGAAAACTTTCATAAGATGGTTTCAATTTTCAGAATTGCCGTGAATAAAGCTACGACAACGGTTCTAATATATCGGGAAAGGATCGAGGTGTCCTAATAAGACTTTTGAGAGAAAATTCTTTAGCCGCATATGTACCATGCGCCGCTCACTTTTTGAACCTAGCTGGTGCTTATGCTGCAAAAGTGTCGTCGAATATAGTATAATTATTTTTCAAAATCCACTCGTCACTGGGATTTGCTTTTACAAAATGTAAAACATACTTTTAAAATACTTGCAAATACTCACTGGGAAAGTAAATATAATGCGGTGCAAGTATTATTGGATGAAATTAAGGGAACATTACAATGATCACATATTTTATCTGATAGTGATGACAGTGATGCATTTATATTAATCAAAAAATAGACTTTCAATTTATTTATTGGCTTATAATATGGGACAACATTCTGAAGCATATTAACAAAGTTAATTTGATTTTTCAACAACGAATATATTAATAGATAATGCAGCAAAACAAATACATGGTTTAAAAAAGGCAATGGAGGTCCCGTGGGAAAAGGATTTGGAGTTCGCACATGTAAAAGCAACATCCATTTGTAATAATTTAGGTTACGTTAGTTGGAATTTTTTTAGTTGAAAAATTTATATCCAAAAAAATTTTTTAAATAAAATAAAATATTCATTTTTATTTAAAATTTCGTACTTTCAAAGAATTTTTTTAATTGTTTTATTATTTTCAATTTATAGTTTTACTATTTCATGAATATTTTCATTTATTCTACAATTTTTAATTATTTTTTTCACAACAATTAGTTTGAAATAATTTTACATATATGAAAATGAAAGAAGTTTTTGTAACTAAATTTCCCATATTTAGTTATATGAATTAATAAGATTGTTTTGGCGATTTAAAATTTTATACATAGTGATAACAAAAAGGGAAATCAGTAAGTAAACAAATTTTGTGAGTAACTTATTAAATAATGTTACAGTAGTAATTACATAAACTGCATCACATATCAATTAATTTCAATCTTTTCCACACAATGAAAATTTTGGTCAATCCTTAAAAATTGTTTTGAGAGTTATTTAAAATTAATTTGTTAAAATAATATTTGATTTTTTTCACAATTAATTCTCCGCAAACTAATGTCCAATAGGAAGAGGTTACTTACAAATTATTAATTATAAATAATTTATGTTCACTTAATCCAGTTTTGTTGATGATGTGCAACGTAAATCTAGCAGTGGATCAAGTGAGGATGTTTTTTTTTCTCTAAGCATTTCATTTATAACTTTTCTAGAATGTCCTACTTCCTCTAGTGAATCCAATGACAATGTATGTAATTATTTTCATTGATAAGTTTTGAAGTTCTTATTTGAAACTTCATAGTTTTCACTAGATACCATCTTAAAGTTGAACATAGAAATAAGGTTTCCAAATAGACAGTATTTTGTTACACTAATTTATATTTATTGTTTAAATGAATAATTTAATTATTTAATTGAATGCGATAAACAAAATGATTTTTCGTTATGCTTATTATAACTAGTATTATTAAATTAAATATGATAAATATGAATTTTAAACTTTAGTTCAAAATAATAAATAAGCTATACAAACGTTGTGGATACGTACTCAACCAGTACTCTAGATCTCCCAAATAACTTCCCCTTTACTTGTGTGAACGTAATATATGGATAATTCCCGATGAGTTTTTTTGTATATTATAGTGCTTTTGGATATAACCGGATGTATTTAGCTTTTGCCTCATAATTTTGACTGTATGCCTCTAGTAAGTGTATTTGCATTCATCGTGCAAAGTAAATATTTTTCTGCTTATAACAAATTGAATTTGGAAATGGTGTCAATACTTATTTAAATTTTATTAACCACTTAACCCTTTCTAAGGCAAAGGAAACTAAAAGTGATGTAAAACTCAAAGTTTATTAATAATAATTATATAGTTACAAATGATCATAAAAAATAAAAACATAGAAAAAAAACAAAAGAGGCTTTAAGGGAAAACGGGTGGCAATATATTCATTACCAAAAGTAAAAATAATTACCGACAGCCTTACACTTATTAGTTTAAAATGGTGTACAATTAAAAAAAACAATGACCAATTAAATCTATTTCTGCAAAAAAATTTAAAAAAAATGATTTAAATGGGTGAAATTTAGTAAAAGTTATAATACTGAGAAATTAAGTAAGAATTTAAAAATGTGAAATTTTTTATTACACAGCATGTCATAGCTAAAGGTTATGTGGACCCCTGCTCTTGGTAGGTCTTTAAGCTTCAGCCTCATCTGCTTTATGGATAAGAAATACTTATGACTACTCACTTGTAACATTAGAAGATACTCTTGGATTTCATTCTTTGCAAATTTCACCAGTCTCTTTTCCATTCATTAATTTCCAATTCCTTTTCATAGGTCTGATGTTGAATGAAATTTCACTATTTTATTTAACATAATTTTAGCATGATCAATTGATGCATTTAAAATGTTAAGGTTTTTCATTCAAAGTTAACACGTGAAATCGATGAATCAAGTGAAATTAGTGGCGATTCAAAATCAAAAGAATCATTAATAAAAGATCTGGAAGGAAAACTGGAAACCTTGAATATGAAAGTGAGATTAATTTAGTTTTGTAACAGTTTTCATATAACAGTTAATCGCAAATGATAAAAAATTGTTAAAATACAAACAGCTTGCTAATGAAGCTCTAGCAAGTATAGTGAAAAAGGAGCAGGAAAATATTCAAATAAAGAAAGAGTCGAAAGAAGTAAAAATGTCAATTATGAGTGTTTTAGATTGAAGATTTCTATTAGATGATTGATCATCATACCTGTGAAATGGAGAAGCTTAATCGTAAAATTGCTTCTATAGAGAATACGGAACAAATAAATCTTTCGAATCAAGTGAAAGGAATGAACGCGGTTTCTTCATTCATTATGGAATTATTCAAAGTAATTATCTAAAGTTTTAATAATTGAACTTCTTTCAAATTTGTTTCTAATTCTCCAAAAAGTATTTATACAAACGCATTCTTTTCATACTTGCTATAGGATCCTTATATTATCTTTAGATTTATGCATAACGTTACCAAAGCCGGCGTAACTGTTTGTGTCGCCCTGGACAAGGAAATTTTTTTGGTGCCCCATTTATTAATATTCTTTTAGAATTTAGAGAAATAGCAAAAAATCTTTTTAACAATTTTTTTTGATTTAATAAAATAAAAAATGTAATTTTATTTTTTCTAATTGAGTGCAGCAAACTTATCAATAATATCATCACAATTAATTTTTTTACTATTTCAATTTTCTATCGATAATATTGGCTCATAGAGGAACCTAAGTAATTTTTAATTAATTTCAATTTGCTGAAAGACCTTTCCTCCGACGCAATTGATATCGGCATGGTTAGAAATATTTTATATGCAATTATGAGATTTGGATACGAAACGCTAATATTCAATTTATGTATAGCATCTTCTAATTTAGGAATAATTTCATTTATTTGCACTTGAAATGATTCAATCTCGCTGATATTTTCAGTAGAATCAACACCGCAGATATTTTTCTGTCCAAATTCTAACGCCTGATTTGGCAATCGGTCAATTTCTAATGAATTTTAGAGTAGATCCAGTTAAAAATTCAACATTTGATTTGATTTTATGTAACTTATCGAATCTCCAGCTGAAGCAACCAATTAGTGAATCTAAAATTTTAAAATATTAAATACGAAAATTTTTCTCTAAATTAGGTAACCCCCCATCGCTAGATAATTCTTCTACCATTTTTTTAATTTTTCGATTATTCTTGTGGAAAATTCTGCAGAAATTGTCAAATTATTACAAATGGATATTGCTTTTACATGTGCGAACTCCTTCCTCCTTTTCCTTGACATTTTCAAACCATGTATTTGTTTTGCTGCATTATCTATTGATATATTCGATTGCTGAAAAATAAAAATAACCCTGTTAATATGGTTTAGGACATGGGTATTCAACTAAATATTATGAAGGGCCAAATTTTTCTTATAACGGCAATCGAGGGCCGTATCAATTAAAAAGTAGTTAGTTTTGTAGCGGATTAAAAAGTAACAAAAATAAACTGGTTTTAGTGATTGTTATTCTATTACCAAGTATTATAATGTTTACCATTTATTTTTATATTATTATGTATTTTCCTGGCGCATTTTAAATTAATAACTTTATTACCATTTTTTCTTTTAATTTTTCTGGTGTTAGACGCATTTTCCAAGAAATTTAAATGATCACAGCCACTTAAACACATATTAATTTTATTAAATATTAAGTAAACCCCGTTTCCTATTCAATCTTACAAACACATTTTCAATACTTTGGTGTTTTTTGCAAGTTTTTTTATTGCAAAACTATCGCAATTTACACGAATTCCCAATTTCTTCTACCGTTAAAACAATAAAAACACTATTTTGATCGGGTTTGAATCTAAATAGACCGCCTAAATATTATACATAAAAAAAGTACATGTGCGTTTTTAAGCAGATCACCAAATATTTTTATATATGTGTAATATTCCAAGATATTGAAAGGGCCTTTTTCAAATTTCGGCGGGCCTGATCAGTTGAATATCCCTGGTTTAGGATGTTGTCCCATATTATAAGCCAATAAATACATATAGTACATATGCAGCTAAAGAATTTTCTCTCAAGGACACCTTGATCCTTTCCCGACATATTAGAACCGTTGTCGTAGCTTTGTCAACGGCAATTCTGAAAATTGAAACCATCTTATGACAATATTTGAAAATTTTTTACTACATAAATTTGTTCCTCCTTTGAAATATCAGTAGTTAACTCTAACTAAATGGAGTGATATTCTGCATCTTGTATTATATAATTCCTAACTGTACTTGCAAAGATATTAATAAATTCGTTTTGAATATCTTTAGAAATATATTTATTTCTATTTTTGCCTTCTAAATGGTATTTCAAAGTAACTTCATAACGACTAACTGATTCAATCAAATTCAAAAATATTCCACTATTTGAAGCTACGATTCGATCAGTAGATCCACGTAAAGGCAAATTATTCAATGCACAGAAAGTGATACAGTCTAATAATACTTTCAAGATATGTTTAAATTTTTTGCATTCATTATCCATTTCATTCAATAATAGTTTATCAATTGCGGATTTTAATGTTGGTCGTTGTTTCAAATCTTTCCAAGCAAGAAATGTTTTCTAGGCTCATTTGAATTTTCANAATTTAATGTAGTATTTTTAGAAAAAAGTATGTTGGGAAAACAAAATATTTTGTCAAATTTAACACCATAAATAAGCAAAGATTTTACAATTGTTTCCCCATTTGTTAATGTGTTTATGAACTATTCATTTGAGGATTTTCTTTTTTTGAATTTTTGTGCTCGTTGTATTTTCTTCTCTATGCTAGTCCAGATTTAACTAAATATTCACGAATTTTGTTATTTATAGCAGGTCGAGCTTGAATCATTATGGTCAAAATTTAGAAATAATTCTTGATTTTCAAAATAATCAATCATCATCATTGTTATGACGATTCTTTCTTCTCATCACCATAATCTCTATGAACTTCGACTTCTGGAGCCAGCAGATTTTTCTGTGCTTTTTCTCATTTCCTGGACTTTATCGGTGTATGATAATTCATTTTTTACTATTTTTAAAAATTAAAAATAAATTAATAACTATATTTCTATATTTTCAATCAATTTTGTAATTTATGCCATTGATAAAAAATTGAATATTTATTTATAATTAACGATTTTTTGCCATTGATCATTTAGTTCTAATATTTTATTTTGTGAAAATAAAAAAAATCGTGAAATAATTTTTGAAAATTTTCAACTTTCGCTGAGAATTTTTGATCTAACACATTGATTATTTATTATACATATTTTTCTATTTGATTGAACAGAAAAAATGTTTTTACAATATTATTTGCAGCATTTACCCATCAAAAATGAATTCGATATAAAATTAATCGAAAAAAGTATTGAATTTGATGAGTTTAGTGTAAGTGAAGCAAAGAAAAATTGGATTTCAATTATAAAATCCGTTGATCTGTTACGCAAGTATTTAATGAGAAAGAATATTCCTCAAGAAAAGTCTATGGTTGTTGATATTGAAAGAAATAATAACCAATCACCACAGAATATTGGTACTGGTAGGGGTTTAGAATTCAAATGTTATAGGCTTTAGGTCATTATTTAGCACAAGAAGACACAGGGAATGTTTCCATGAAATTTATACTGAACAAATTCAACGAAGTTAAAGAACTTTCTGTTAGTTTCCCATAGCCAATTTTTAAAAATGAAAATTCTTTTTTTGATACTTTTAGGATAGTTTTCGTGAGTTTTCTTTCAATCTTAACTCCAGTTACGCAGAATCTCACGAGTATCAGAATGATGAGAAATATAGTCCACAATTTAGACTGGGACACATTTCAAGCGCCACCCAACACCAAAATGAATCTCTTACCGACCCTTTTGCTTCGATATACTACGATATAGATCCATTAAACCAGACCGTCTATAGGTCATTCATTGCTGAAAATTTCAATCAAACCGCAATTGAAACCCTTATGCAGAAAGTATTTCGATTTCATGTGATTAATGCATTCCTTATGAATGGATCTAGATTGACGAGTTAGGAAGTGTTATTCACAAATATTCGGAAATTGTTTCTGATATAAAACTCCATAAAGAGGTGTTGAAAGTGAATATCAGTAGTTTAACAATTCTTGAAGATTCAGTGGAAAATTCGAATTCCAAAGAGTAAGTTTCGTTTTATGAATGTAAAGATATTATTTTTTAAAGAACGTAAACCTAAGTCAGTATGAATAAGTTGAATATATAATTGGGACGATATTACATAATGTATCCTATATATTTTAAAACTGTTCAAATATCAAAAAATATTTGAATTAAATTTAACTTATTGATTTTAATTTTTTGCCTAATAATCATAGAAAGATTAGGAACGATAATGTTTTGTTAAAATTATATAAAAATACTATTAAGTAACTAAATTATGTTTTGAATTTATAAATATATCACCTTATATCGGTATGTCCAAAGTGGACACTAAAAAATTTTCAAAAAGAATTAATATATTTTAATTTTCACATTCACTAAAAATAAAATAAAATGAATTCGTAATTATAATTATGTAGAGATTAATATTTCAAACAAATCAAAGACTATTTTAATTTTCATGTACAAAGTAAATTTAATCAATTAACTTATTTAATCAATTATTATGATTATTTTATTTAATTAACAAATTTAATCTCTTTTTATATTTTCAAAATTGAGATAAAACAAAACAAAACTGTTTTAAAAATGTTCAATATTTGTTTGGAAATTGCAAAACAAACATACAATATTATAAGATAAGATAAATGAAATACATTAAATTTAATCATTTGAAAAATATTTAAATTAATTTAATAGTTGGGATCACGAAAAATTTTTTTGTAAATTTTTGGGAGACAAAAAAAGTTTGGGAAACTGCGTTATACAATAGTTCTTTCTAACTCAACATTTGAATGAAAATTACTCATAGAAAATTGAAAAGGACGACAAATACAATTTTAATTTTCATATAATTTTAGGATTTATAAACATTATATTTATTATCCAAGAAATTCGATTTTTTATTTTTGGAATTAATGAAATATTAATGCACTAGCGTCGATTAGCATTAATCGGTATTTTTTCATCTTGTTGCAAACAATTCCCAATAAATCACATCATTTGGTGTTCTCTTCTTTTCGATTGGTTATGCTATTTATCTATTACTCAAAATCGTTTCACTTCTCTCTACTTCACTCTTCCCTCTTCATAATATGAGTGTTTATTGTTGAAATAAATCTCCCATTAAGGGGATAAATTTTATTATGAATTCTATGAATACCTATATTCGAGCAAATTTTATCCAAATTTTCTTTAGATTGAAAGTTTCAAAAATTAATCAATCTCAAAATTTGGAAATCTTATATCAAGAAGAAAAAGAAAAGTTGCAAATGGAAATACATATAAAAGAAGAAATAATTAAGAATCTAGAAAAGGAATTATCGTTATGTAGAAAAAATGAAGATAGATATGAAAAGTGTAATTTAAACATTAGGAGGTTAGAGGTGAAATTGGTGGAGAGTGAAAAAGAAATTAATAAATTGAACTCTATTAAAGACAATTATAAGGCATCTCACGAATTAGATATTGATAATTACAATTTTAAATTAAATTGCATCCAGGAAAAAATGATGGAAAATAATATTGAAAATGATAAAAAAGTAAAAGATTTGAAATTTGATCTTTCCGAATCCAATAGTAAACTTTTGACGCTTGAAGCTAAAGCTAACACTCATTTGGCGGAAATTACTAATTTGAGGTCTCAAAATGAGATTTTATCTGAGAATATAAATAAACTTTCTGAAGATTTGTCACATTCCATGGCACAAAGGCAAAATATTGAGGATGCCTTGAGAAGGTCTAAAATAGAAAAATCAACTTTATATGAAAAGATTAAAAAACTAGAAATGAATGTCAATAATTTATCTGAAGAAAAAAAGAACTTGGAGAGAATTATAATTGATAAAAATAAAACATGGGAGAATCAAATGAAAATCGTTTCTAGTATAATTAGTAATATCTACAACACATTGCTAACTACGAAACTTATAATTCCTGGAGATGAAAAAGAAACAATGGACATATTAAAAATTCTTAAATGGATTGAAAGACATATTTCAGAAATTAATTCAGGTCCGAAAACTAATAAATTTGCAATTGAACAGCGCCACGAGTCGCAAGCATCGCAAGAGTCTTTTGGACCCCTCCCTTCTACTGAGATTACATACAAATGTTCCAGTCCCAACGATTTGACTAATATCACCAGTTTTAACACGGATACCTCGGAATCGGAAGGAAATGGTACTTGATATATATTTATCAATATATTACTAGCTCTATTAATTACCGGTTCCAGTTGAAACTATCAGAAATGCAGAAATAGATATGGCGGGATTCAAAATCAATTCCATTCGAGATGTGGTGAATAATCCAGAGAAAGTTGTGATAATGTTGAAGAAATTTGTGAAAGACAATGGAGATTTGAAGCGGCGGTTAAAGGGGCGATATGAGTAATAATTCTGTGATTCCATTGGCTGACGGCATTCAATTGATATATTTCTAGGGAAAACGAGCGATTGGTTCAGATCATCAAGAGCAATAATTGCATTTCAAAAGTATGCGAAACAGTTGAGAAATTAACTGAGGAGGTTTGAAACTTGAATTTCATTTTCTCCTTTTATTTAATCGATTTTAGTGTGCAATCAATAATGAAAATGTGGAGAAAGCCAAGAGCACTTGATTAATTGTTTGATGAGTTGTTTATAGATGTGTTTGTATTAAATATAATATAGCCAATCATTGTTTGAATTTTAATTAATTAATTAATTTTAATTAATATTTCATTGGTGTATTTATTGACAATTTATGAATTTTTTGTTTTAGATAATTTATTTTATTGTTTGTTTAATTGATATATTTATTAAATATAATATAGCCAATCATTATTTGACTTTTAATTATTTACCCCAGAGCAACGTCTGAAGAAAATTAAAATCCTGGCTTGCTAACTCTCCCGTTTTTTCCGGGATTCTCCCGGAATCGGCTTTTGTCTTCCGTCTCCTGGTTAGCTATGACCCGGGAGATGTAAATCTCCCGTCTTTCCGTTTTTACAATATTTTGCAATTTTTCACGAAAAAAGTGCAGTTTTTGAAGATTTAACTTTTATTTGATTTCTCTAAAATAATCACCGGAAGTTTAAGTTGTTTGTTCGCGGCGAGCGATTTTATGTTTTTCTTCTTACCTCACTGTCAGGTTTTTCACTTTTAAAATGTAAAATGTAATATGTAAAAATAATTTTTTTGTTTAAATTTTATGGCATTAGTCATCATATAGTTAAAATCACTAACATTTGTAAACCAAAAAAGTGAAAAAACATGTTATATTTTTTTCTTAAGCGTAATTTTATAATCTTCTTGGTTCGAGGTTGTGGGAGTTGGCAACCCTAGTTGGAGTTGCTGTAACTGTAAACTCGAAATAAATTGAATCGAATACTACGTCATTTCGTACGACCTTTGCCAGTAAGAACAGTTTAGGATCAATAACTTTGAGTTTGAGGAATTCACATAAACGGACCATTTCACATGATGACATAGATAGATAATTTAAAAATGACTATTATTTCTATAATCATGTGTTACTTGAAAAATTACTTGAAAGTAAATTAACTATTTCATCAGAAACACATAATGAATACTGAATTCATTCCCATTACAAATAATGACGCATTTATAATTGGTTGTACACACCAACCCATATTATAGATGCGTTTATTTAGTGCAAACGGGTGTATATATAAACCGAATCAGTCTACGCATTCTCAGTTAGTAAGGAGAAAAATCTTTAAATATCAGGACCTTGGAAATTTTTTTGCAAACGACTAAAGGGAATGGAAATTTTAACCACTGCAAATAATTTTAAGTAATCCAATTCTTTCATGGACTTCATAATAAATTAGACGCTATTATGAACTAATAATCCAAACCGCTATCCTAATGCATCTTGACTGTCCAATCTAAATAATACGATAAATTTTGGAAGTTCGTCCAGAGATTATATCATTTCAAAATATTAACCCAGCGAGCGTCAATTGCAATACTACGCCGGCGATAAATTTTATGGGAGTATGAAAAGCCCCAGCGAAAGCGTGAAAGACTATGCGACTCAGAACAAAGTAATTCATCGTGACAGAACCGTAAAAACCAGTGCATTTGGACAATTATTTAATAAAAATGTAGAATTAATGAATTAGTTGATTTTTTCGAACGAAATATAACGGGGCTTTTTCAGATTTCATGAAAAATAGTTTCGTTCCTGTGGTTGTTAAAAATCTCATAATAAATAATTTGTTCAATACTTTTATTTTAAGACAGTGAAATAAATAACCGATTTAAATTCCAATTAACAACTAAGGTGTCGGGAGGTCGATTAGTCAACGGCATAACATAGGGGTGCGTTTGATAAAATCAAGCTAGGAAATAATTTCAGGAGAGCAACATTTGAAAGTATTACAGCAGGAGTTACAATAGTTACGGTAGATCCTGTTGAAAGCCCATGCCGTGGCGGTGGAAGCCCTGACTGCTTCAGCTTTGATGTGGGAAAGGAGATGCTCAGGACGCGGCATGCCGAAAGATTATCTTGCACAATGTTGTAATTTGAGATAAAATCTTAATATAATTGATGTTATTAAAGGTTTATTGCGCCAATTCAGATTTGCTTTCCTAAAAAATTACTCGATTCTAATTCAAGAAAAGGAAAGAATTAGTCGTATAATATTGTGATTATTGCTTTTTGAAAATTAAATTCTTGCTACTTTTATTTGACAATAAATCTTTCTGCATTGGACATATGGAGTCATAAATAATTAATTTTTCTACCGAAACTATTTAATAACTCAACAGTATCATTTATTTATAATTTTTGAAATGACAATTTTATTTGTGGTTACAGAATAAACAGTTGATGGCAATATTTTTGCATTGAAATGTGCAATTGTTGTCTCCAGATTCTGGTTTTGGACAATTTTGCATACAACTTTGGTAGTTTGGTAAACATTTATCCCAACATTTAATCCCGAAGGCATCCTGCACCAATACTGCACTTACAAGTAGAAAAGCAAACTAAATATAAAGAACAGTATTTAATAAAAATCTTTCACAATTATGATATTCATTATTTATTGTTCTTTGTCACTGAGGGTTTGATTAATTATTTCTAAAAATATAATAAATAATATTAATAATTTAATATAATATTAGTATAAAGTGATGATTTCTTGGTAGCAGCATTTATTATATAAAACAATAAAGTGATAATTTAAGCCTTTTGCTGCAAATAATTTTTTCATTAAATACATTATTTGCAGCAAAAGCTTAAATTATCACTTTAATGTTTTAATATAATATTGATATTGTTAATTAATTTAAACTTTTCACTGTCGACTTTTTAAAATAATTTATTTGATAATAGGGTTAGTAGACTTAAGCCTGGTAAGGGTTATGCAGAGCATACATGGTTATTTCCCTCCATAATGTATTTATTGACATGCTGTCCAATTTGATTTGTCCAACTCTTTAAAAGTATTTAATTTTAATAAATTCAGGCATTTATTCAATTATGTAATTTAATTGGTGTTTTTTCGAGTCACACCTTTAGCCTTGACAAACTTGGCCAGTCATTCAGAAAAGTACATACACAAATCATGAACATAATCGGCGGGCAAACTGTAATATGTACTTTGGTACGAAATACGAATATTAATATGTATTTTCTACCTAAAAACTGTCAATAAAATATGCATCTAAAAATTGCCGGAGTAAATTTTGATAGAATTCCTTGACAAATGAATAGTATGAATTCTATTTTGATAAGGATATTTGATTGTTTTATTATTAGCGTGAATTATATTATCGCAAATGTATATAAATATCTGATTGCTATTTGGAAATGCAAAATCCAGAGAAAATATTGTACAATAATCTCTGTTTAGTGTAGAAAGATATTCAAGAGGCAATTGGTGAACATCAAGATTACAATAACCATGATATTAAAGAACATGTTTAAAGAATTTATTATTGTTGACTAAAACGACAATATTAGGCAGCTAACGGGCTTATTGCCAGGGTGAATTTTCATCTTTTAATACAAATGATCACTGCTACTATTTGTGTTCCCGATCTCCCTATATCACAAGTAATTTATTTAATTTAATTACTTATTAAGATGTTTTTTAATTTTCTTAATAATTTATAATTTTTATTTTTGTAAATTTAGCTTATTAAACTTATTTTTAATTCTTTCTCTCATTAATTATTTTTTATTTTTTTAATACATATCTTTTTCTCATTGAAAACATTAATTTACTTTGAATCAATCTTATCAAAATCTGCTCAGCTTTTCTATGTACATTAATGGCTATTTTTCATTCATCTATTTTAACGACAATATTTTATTACAACTATTTTTTGATTTCATTACTTTCTAAACTCTAATCACGCATTGCCCTATCATTCCTACCATTATTCAATTTCTTGTACAATATCAATTTTGTAACAAATCCCACCCCCGTCCAAAAAATAATATAATTTAAATAATCTAGGCTTATTAATCTTTTATATTCAGGTTTTAACACAATTTATCATTATGAAATTATTTTTAATTAGGAAAATAAAAAAGACAAAACTGCCAGAAGGAAGACAATACATAATAAGCAAGTTTATCTTTATAAATACAGTATCAATGTTTTAATTTTAACTATTGCGTGGACATTTAACTTTTTAATCTTTAAACTTTGCATATCAATTTCGTGTTTTCAAGTATTTTTGGGTAAAATATCTAAATACGTTTATAGAAAATTTTCTATATTAATTTTCTAAATCTTGAACACAAATACTATAATGATTTATTTACTTGAGCAGAGTTTCAAAGAGAACATTGTTACGGTATTTATTATTTTATTTAACTACATAAGAAATATTAATCATAATTCTAGAGAAATTGTTTGTAAATAAATTTTTTTCAAAGTTTAACTAATAAATATTTATATAGAAATTTTTAATTTAGAAATTTTTAAGATTCAAATTAATATTCTTAATTTTATTAACTTTTTATTTTGCAAGCAAACGAAAAACAAATGAATTTGTTTATATATTATAATGTTAATAAATTTAAAATTCCTTAAATTTCCATAGATTATTAATTAAAATATTAAGAAAATAACTTTCGATAGAAAAAATCGTATAAATATTTAGAAATTTGTGAACTTGAATAAATAAAACATTTGTCTCAAATTTGGTTTAGTAAAAATTTTTTATTGTCAAACTTGATGCTGAAATTAGAAATGAAAATTATTTTGACTTAGCATTTCATCAATTTATCTCACTTTGTTTTCATTTTAAAAATAAATCATTATATTAATTTTGAAATTTTAATATGATTTTATTTAATATAAAATGCACTTACAATTATCGGAATCATATTTTCTTATATTTCAATTAGATTTTTTTAGTTTATATAATTTTATACAAATATTCACAATATGTTTATTGCTCATGCAATTAATGTTGTATAATCTGTCAATTTGTATTTTGTTTGTGTTTAAGTTTTAATATTATTCTAGAACAATTAATGAGTAAACTATTTGGCACATTCAATTATGTACAGTTTATAATCATCAATAATATGTCTGTTAATTGGTGTTTTGCTCGATCCCCAGGCCCCATTTTATGAAGTTGATTTTAAAAATTTGAAATCTTTATTAACTACAAAGCAAATTCTTAAAATGTCAATTGAAAAGAAATAAGTGGTGAAAATTGAAAAACGTTCTTATGATATTTAAATAAAGCTTTTATTTTATTTGTATTTGTTTCATTGCGTGTAATTTTTTAATGTAAAATTAACCACCCTTTTACCATGCTCAATATCCCAGATTGCACTGCATAAAAATGATCGGCCTATTCATGAACCATAATTTTAAAAGCAAACAGTTAATCTTTAGAAATATCTAATAAACGATAAACTTCATTGTTTGGTCTCAATTTATGTAATTAATCGAAATTTTCACGATATTAATTAAAATATTTAAAATATTACAAAGTTTTGCATTATTAAATAACACTTTAAAAAATTACTATTGTGATCGTTATGCCATATTTGCGCGAGTGACAATAGGAATTTCTACAGCCTCCCCGTCTGATGTCAGGCATCTGCTGTCTAATCCAAAGCTACCTTATACCGAATGTCAGATAATCTATGTAAATTTGTACTATACTTTAACCCTTTCAATACGATATTTTTATTTTAATAATTAATAGCAACATCTTGTCTGACAAAATTTTATAGAAAAGAAAAAAAGCAGACACCAAACAGCAACAAAGCAGACCGGTTCATGGACGTCCGCAAGTGGGGGCACTGAAATTTCCCTGAATTTCCCAAACCATTCTATTTTTCCATTAATTTTAACACATTTTAATAGATGCGCTCAAACAATGTTGGAAAAACCCTAAACAAAAAAAATTAATAATAAGATTTAATTTAAAGAGGCTTCCTGTTTTCTGGAAATCAATGATTTCAAATCATCTTATTTGTATAAAAACTTCAATATTAACTGACTTTCTGGTTTTAAAAGTGTTCTATTTTGTAAATTAATAAAAAAATGTTCTATTTTGTAAATAAACGAAAAAAAATTCCTATTTTGTATAATGCCCCAAATATTTATTATATACATACATTTTTTTCAACTCTCTCCCCCCCTAGAAAAATTTCCTACTTGGTCCCCCCTTTGGAAAACTTCCTGCGGACGCCCATGGACAGGTTTGGACTTGTTTACGAGCCTATGACCGTACAGCACTAAAATCCCAGATCCCAATGCATTTGTAAGCATTTAATATATTTTAGTAATTATTAGAAATTCTCTGGGATAATATATCCCTACAGTATTGAAAGGGTTAAAAATGTTCTACTGGTAAATAGTTTTTGAAAACTGATATTCCTTTTTTAGTTATTTATTCCAAATCAGTCACTAATTTACATTGTTCCTGGAATAATACAACTATTGTTAGGTTGGTAATCAACGTGTTAATGTTTGAGCATTAGGATTTTAGGTATAAAACTGAAATAGTCTTGAATTACCAATAATATCCCAAATATTTAACAATCTTTTACTACTATTGAACTATTTATGTATAATCATTAAAAGGTATTTTTATAATTATGACTACAATGGACAAATTTAAACTTGTATGGGTAGGAGTTTATTTTAAAAATAAAATTACAATTGAAGTGGAAGAGAAAATAGTTTTCAGGACACCTACGAGGTTATTACGTAAAGCTACGGCGAGTAAATTGGGTAAGAATATCATTCATACTCAAATACCATACAGACCTAATCAAATTTTCGTCATGAAAGCAGGGAAATACAATTTTGCAACATCCGGTGGATATTCAGCCTTAGATGAATCGGGCACTTATGCTTCTCTGTCTTCTTATGGAATGTTGGAATACGAGAACTATATCTCTTCACGTAAATCTTCTGGAATGAATCCTCCTTCTATTAGTGTTCCACAAATCATTTCAACACCTACAAGTAAATCTTTACACCCCATAATTCAGGAGGAATTGGATGAAAAACCTAACATTGGAGTAGTGTTGGAAGGCTATGTTAGTCATGTAATTTTAAAAAAACCACATAAAAATCCTGAACATAGAAGATACATGACTGATCTTTACAAAGCTTGCATAGATAGTTCATCAGTTTTGAAACGACTTGTAAGAAAGGACAATGATTTTTTACCCCAACACTTGAGAGATAGAATTAAAAACTATACTTTATCTAAACATTCGGCAAAAACTCACGATGACAAAAATAAAGACATGGATTTCCTTTATATATTTCCACCAAACGCTGGACCAGTGAGCTATGAAATTGATGGTCCAAAGTACACTTATGCATCCTTAAATGATGTTAGTGTTGAATTGCTAAAAGATAATCTAGAATTCAAGCGTTTTTATCAAAGCATTTTACTAACAAGAACTTTTGCAATAAGATTTGACGAAAAACTTATCGAAATGAGAAGCATAGACAAAGTTGTTGAAACCATAGAGGATTTGTGCGTTGATTTAATAGATCAAGCAGATGTACCAGATGCAAAATCGAGAAGAAATATCTTAGTTATCTTAAAAAGCGCTAAAGAAAATCTGATACTTTTAAAAGAATTGAGTTTAAAGATTGATATATTGTTGGAAGGTATTTTGCTAGGATTGTACAGCAAATACCGGACAGTTGTTGAAGACTGTTGCTTTATCATATCTTTCATTTGTTTCCAGCCGATTCTTGCCCAGACTTTGATAAATAATTCCCAATTCGATGTAGCAGGAGACATTGTAACGGCACTTTTTAAAGCAATGGAATTTAAACCTTATTGGTTTTGGATATACAATTATGCGTTAGGCTATATTATCGGATGCTCTCAACAGTTTTCCATTCTTGAAATGATTATTGAACGGGTTATGCAATCAAAACAGCCAATTATTTTATTTTATTGGCCTAATTTTATATATTATGCGTCAAGATTTTGGGAATCTAAAAACCTAGCCTATAAACCAAGCACAATTATAAAGATTATTCAATTCTTAGAGCACTGTATTATTAAACGGCTGTCCTACGGCCCCGCTAAACGAGCGCTTATACATTTCAGCAACAGAAGTTCCGTTATTTGTAAATTGTTTACCGTATGGCCCAACTAATGTCAGTCTGTAAATTCGTATTGTATTTTGAAGATTTTTTTTCAAATAATTTTCCACTATTTCTTTATAGTTGAGTTATTTGAATTAAACTTACGTACTTTCATAAAATGTAAGCAATAATAAAAAAAAATCCAAATTAAAATTGTTTTATATTTAACATTTAGCTAACCAAGATTTGTCACAAACGGCATCCATTACTGGCATTCATTTTATTTTTCTCAAGCATGCAAAATCAAAAATTCATATTTTAACAGGTTGATGCTCTTTCATATCGTTTAAAATTAAGATTTGCGTTGGATAGAATTAATTTTTTATCTTTTGTCATAATGAAAATAAATGAAATATCAAAAAATAGGTCATAAGTAATCAAAGTGTAAAAGATTTCATTGAAGGACATGAAAAAAATCAAAATGTGCTAAAATCAGGATTACAAAAATTATCAATTTATTAATTAAAGTATTCAGTGCAGGATAAGAAAACAAGTGAGCGAATAGAAGAGATTTTGGTAAACCATTATAATAGTAGCAGTTATAAATAGAAATTGAACACAGAAAAATGACAATCTAGAAAAGAAATGATTATTTTATTATTTGATAACTGGTTGGGTAAATAAGCAGAATATGTATGTTGGGATTGTAGGTAAAGATTATTTGCACTATTTAAAGGTATAAAAACTTCGGGAGTGGTATTAATTTTAGGTAAAGAATTAGAAGAAATGACAAGTAGTAGGTAATCCACATTTTACCCGTTGAGTGATCAACGTTGGTTATGTGTCCCATGGGAGAATACTCGCGAGAAGTGAATCTACCTCTACATTATAATCGTCAAGCATTCGAATGGGTTCGCGGGCTGCCGATGGAAGACCTGTGTCAGACGTCAGTTAGGTTCCCTTTCTCTATGCTCCAATGACCCTAACCTTGGGAGATCTTGAATAGTTTAAATGATAGTTACTCATAGCCCACTGAACATTAGGGGAACGAGCTTTTAGTGTTCTATACCATAAAAGGGTTTAGATTAGATGTAAAGTTAATTCTGTTGTCTAAATTCCCTATTAGTCTGTTAAATTACAAAATGAAAAATTGCTCGCCTCACACAGCCCACTGAACTCTAATGTGACGAGCTCATAATGTTATGTATTGAGACCTTGGAATAACAAACAAACTAAACGCTTGTCGCAGCTATCGATCTCCTTATATTGATTTTATCCCCATCCATAGCGTTCCGCGATTACTTGGCTTACCTGTTGCAAGCATAGCACGGATCTGCATGGGTGTACCCCATGTATACAACACCAGTCAATAGTCGTCGTCCACACAGGCCACAGGAAGATTACCTATGAACGACGTAGTAAAAATAAATGGAGTAGTACAACTACCACTGCCCGTAGTAAAAATAGGTTTGATTTGGCTGATTTGCAGCGTGATGTGGTGACTGTGGACATAAAAGGTTTGTATCATGCATCACTGAAAGTAATTTCGTTCTAACAAGAGTAAAAACATTTTATTAGAACCAAACTTTATTCAGCGATGCAACTCAATCATAATATGATCATATAATAAACAAAAAATCATTACATCAAAATCAATCAAATACAAATAGTAAATTTGATTTACAAAATGGATTTCAAAATTTGGTTCACAATTCACAAAATAATTCACTGAAAGATTAGATTGTGACTGAAAATCACAAATCGATTAAATTGTTGCTGAAATAGTTTGATTTGGGTGTGCAAGTATGTGTGCGTGCACTGATTCAGTAAAACATATTTGAATTCTTTTAATTCTAATTCTTATCGATTTTGATGGTAATCTTTTATAAATTATGATTAAATTTATTTTCTAAATTTTGTTGGGATTAGTAAGAAAACTAAAAAAATTATATATAAAAGGAAGAGAAAACAAATATTGTTAAAATCAATAAAAATGTAAAATTAATTAAAACTTACTGAAAATCAAAAATCAATATTGAACGGGGGTATTGGTTATGGTTGAACGCTAAATTGATAGACGAGTTCAGAAACTAAAATGAAAATTTAATAAGGGGTTTACAGATAAAGTTAATGCGAAAAAAAATTAATTTTAATTAATATGGGGTGGAAAGCCCAAGCCTCTGGGAAGCCTGAGCCAATGAAATTCTGAGCGCTGAAGGAAACCCGAAGAGTAGTGAAACCCGATCGGTCAGTTAAGAGAGGGAGTATTCGTAGTGCCAATTTAGAACAAACAAATTAAAATAATTTGGAAACCCTAAAATGTTTACATAGGATTCCCGGGAGATAATTAATTGCAATTCTGTAGATAATTGCTCTCTCAGAACAGTATGAAAAGAGAGCTCAGAAACAGACAGGCGGCCAGTTGGTCGAAGAAACAAAAAGAAGCTCTGATAATCAGGGAACAGTGATCTGAAAACGAAATAGAGTAATTGAAAAAAGGTTAAATTCTCCTTCCAGAAAAGCGAGTAATATTTATATTGAGCGAAAAGTGCAAATATAGTAACAAATTGTAATCTGATTGAAATTGAATGAAGTTATTCTGTGTAGTGTTTCTATTTATTTGTTTAGATAAGAACAGGAGGAGTCAGAGAGAACGACTGAAAAAATAAAACCCAACAATTTTATATTTTATTTATTTTTAATTAAACTTGTCACCATGATGGATATCGGTATTTTCTAGAATATTCTATGTTGTTTTAAGAGTTTTAATATATAATTTTCATTTCTTTTAATTCTTATGTTATTTCATTTTGATTTTTTCAAATTTAGTTATCTTTTAGTTGACTTCGATCAATTACTTGGCGTCCATGATGGATTTAGACATTTTTTTTAGAATATTCTAGTTGTCTGCTCAGATTATAAAGATTCAGATGACTCTTCAGTAGCAGAATTTGGTGAATGTGATGACGACAATGAGAATCATGACGATCAATTAAATCACATTACTTTGAAATTTGAAATTATAAAAAAAATTAGAAGAATTGTTAAGCTTTTCAAAAATTCGCCAGTACGTAATACTATTTTACAAAAATATTATTAGATTGTAAAACACGTTCGAATACCATAGAAATAATGGTTGAAAGATTTTTAAGAATAAAAAGTGCTGTGATTAAAGCAATATTTGTGGTGAATTATGAGTTGAAGTTTCGCGTCTGTGTGCGTTTTTTGCCTTTAAATTGGATTAATTTGTTAGCTCGCACAGACGCGGACAATTGTCGAGTTGATATCGAATTTTTGGAGATTTATCAGTTTTTCAATTTTTTGGATTTTATGTCAAGTTTGGAATTTCGAGAAGTTGTTTAAATTTTGTATTTTTTTCGGTGAATTGGAAAATAAAAAGATTTAAAATTCGTTTGGCGTTCTGATTTCGAAATGGAAAATGTAGTTTGGTACAATAAATCAAGAGTTGCAATCACTGTTGGAATGGATGATATTATAAATGTATGGAGTTTAGAAGATGGCAAACAGAGTGATATATTATATGTACATTCAGAATCAATAACAAAATTAATCAACGAAATTAACTCATTCCTTGTAAGTGTGGGTTTATGTGATTATGAAATCGTATGGAAATTAAATCTGGATCAAATGAAGTTTAATAAATTCAAATCAGTTGAAGGTTCAGAAATTATTGACTTTAAGTGGATAGTTGATCCATTATCCAAATATGAATTTCTATATATTCGAACAATAAAACTGGAGCAGACGCATTGAAATTTGGACACGAATCTCTATAAATCGGACTTTATGCTTGCCGTTATCCCCGAACATGAGTTATTACTATATGAGGAATCAAGTCAAAGGCTTTTAGCTGATGCTTCGAAAGAATATGATGCTCAATACCAGAGCGAGTTTACCAGAGCCAACATGTTCCTTTCGACAATTAAACAATTTGATCTCAATTTATGTCACTTATGGAAATCAGAATATGATGATCCAATAGCATTAAACATATTGAAAGCTTTGAAACCAATTACAATTTCAGTCGAGGCACTTAGCCGACACGATACAAACTTTTTTTAAAGGTATTTTAAAATTTTTATTTAATACTCTTACTACAAATAATTGTGCTGACATAAGTGCATTACTTTTAGAAGAAATTAAACTACAAATTGCAAAGAGAAGAGATCTAGTTTTAGTATCCTTGATAAGGTTTCTACAAGATCCAAATAGTTTACAATTATAAGAAACAGATGAATTTTTTATAACAAGTTGGAAAAATGATATAGTTAAACAACCTAAAATCTTAATGAAAAGGCTGTTCAAAAATAACAATGATATTGAAAATATTTATCCACAAACTGAAATTAATTATTTATCTTAATTAAATTATTATAAAATTAATTAGCAATATTTAGAAATAATAAGTAATATTAATATTTTTTATGTTTTCAAGAAATAAAATACAGAACTTTCCATTAGATTTTTTTTTATTATTTTAAAAACAAAACTTAAAAAACACTTCATTGTGTTAAAAAAAATAATAAAAATAATACATTGTAACTTTTGGATATTATATAATATATAATATCCAAAAGTTACAATGTATTATTTTTATTATTTTTTTTAACACAATGAAGTGTTTTTTAAGTTTTGTTTTTAAAATAATAAAAAAAAATCTAATGGAAAGTTCTGTATTTTATTTCTTGAAAATTCTCGAGAATTCTTGAGAAAATATTAACAAATTTCTCGTATCTACAGAATTTAAAAATTGCCATAATGAGAATTCTCATTTCTCGAGAATATAAAAAGTACGAGAAATCACAATCTCTAATGATAACTACAGAACTCTCGAGCGCTAGCGAAGGAGCATCGTCGAATTGGGGAAGAGTTACTCAAGAGAACGTCCAACACGTGGATTCGAAATAGGACTTTCCTGTAGTTAAATGTTAAGGCTAATAAATCATAGTTTAACGTAATTTGAGTTTCTTAAAAATTGTACAAGTATTTTATCTTTACAAATACTTTCTAATGGTAGTTCACAAACCCCCTCCAATATTTAACGATTAATGTGTACAAAGGTGCACTCACTTTTTGCGAGTATTCACCAATTCGATAAAATTTCAACGTTGATTGTTCAACATGTATTGAGTGATAAAGCAACATTGTATTCTGGGTTACGTTGGAAACAGCACTGAGAAGTAAAGTTTAGTTACTTGTAACTCACCATAAGAACTTTTTTTTTATTTCCAATTTCACCACTAATTTTATTTTGTTCCATTTTATTTATTAAAAAGAGCTTGAAGACTATAAATCAGTAATATATCGATGTTTTTGATATTCACGAATTTTCAGCACTGCTTTTTCAAGTGAATTTGATCAAAATCAGTTTTTGCCCAACAGTTGTTTGTTCTTATATATCTAAAACACAATTATTATGTAACCGGTTTCAATTTTTTTAATCCAATTTATTTAATATTTTCAATTTTGATAACTTTTATATCGAATACGGCAAATACTCCTCTTTTACTGCATCTCATGATGACAATTCTTGTATATTACTAGAATATCTCCCAAATGGAGTCGATAAAAAGTCAGAAAGATCATTATAATTAAAATTAAGGCTTACATTATCACTTTATTGAATTAAAATTAATATATTAATATTATTTCCGTTGAGTGAAAAAGCCTTATCAATTTATCAAATTTTTCTTTCTATCTCAATATCTGAAATTTTATATTTTATTCTATGAGAATTGGCTTAAAATGTTAAATTACAAGAGGGATGTGATGATTAAATTTACCCTATAATGTCGAGTGCGACGTTTTCGTAACGTTTCATTAACCCTTTCGCACCGACTTTCCGCTAATGACACTATGCTAAATTTATATATTGGAACTTGTTAATATTGACCTAAATATGAAATATTCTCATTTTTGTAATCGTGGCGCTTCTGAATATCCTAGAAAGTCCTGGGATAATAAGTAACTTTAACACCGCAAATTGCTTTGAAAATATCCCAGTAGGATCATGATGAAAGTTTCTGGGACGTATTGTCCCAATAGGGGCGAAAGGGTTAAAACGTATCTAGTACCGAAAATATAAAGTTTTTAGAGCCGTTGACGATGTTGATGATATCGTCACACTTTATTAGTTTAAATGCATACCGCTCGTTATGTATTATAGCGGCAACATTCTTGAACTACTACGTTTTGATGAAAAAAGGTTCAAAAATTTTAAATTCAGGCGTTATAGGGTTAACTTTAAATTTCTTGACCAGGCCCCGTCTGCATGATTTTAAAGGATAAATAGCTGATAATTACAATACAATTAATTGCATTGGGAAAAAGCATTCAACTATTAACTACTATAGATTATGTTAATGTTAGAATGGAAAATCCAGTGCCCACCAACATTATATTTCTCGCTTCTAATGGTAATCAAATTTGGGGAATTCCGATTCGGTTTAGACTACAATATAAATAAAAATTACAGGACACAAAAATTTTGTTCAAAGAAATTGTGGAATTGTTTAAAAATTGAATGTTCTATATTCTACTTGCTAACTGATTCTTTTCATTTTCCTGGACTCTAATGTCAGAAATTGGTATTTTATAAATCAAAAAATTTTCTAATTTACAAAAAATTACTTATATTCTTTTACACCTTTTGTAAAGCAAATTCATCATAAACAGAGCAATTAACAGCGACATATTGCTCCACCATTACCAAAAATTGAAATGATAAAATTGAGGAAATCCCAATAAAATGAAATACTTCCCAATTCAAATTGAAAAATCATCAACCGCTAGTCAGACCTATGCCAGCTGTATTAACAAATAAAACTGTTCTCGTGTCAACCTGCAATTAGGACATGCCCATAGAATTTCCACATTACTGATTGCTATTGAATTACCAATTTCCCAATATCAATGACCATTCAACAATTCGCCAAATGAGCTTCATACTTAATTAGTAATTAAACATTTCCCATTTCCAAATTTACTCAACCACTGATTTTTATTGGTAAATAGAAATTTTATATTAATTATTTGGCTTCAAATTTTCTGGAAACAATCATTAATTGGACAAATTATCCCAAAAAAAGCTCTTCTGGAAATCATAGACACTATTCTCAATATCCACTTTAATAATTGCAAATTAAATAATTCCTAATGAATTCCTATTACAAACGTACTTAATGAGACAATTTTTTTAAATTTTTTTCTTCTTTCAAGTGTTCTCCACCTTAACTTACCCTTAAAATCAAAAACTAACATTAACTTGATCTTGTAAAAGTGAAATTCAATAATATCCAAAAGTATAAAAATAAAGTAACAAAATAATAATAATTAATAAAAATAATAAATCAAATAATAATATTAATAATTAAAATTAATAATCAATAAAATTAACACATAAAGCTAATCGTTTTATTCACAAATTATCAATTTTTTCGCCGAAGTACATTGATTATTGAAAACCAAATAATTTAATTTAAAATTAAAAATATGACTGACCAATAATTACCAAACTAGCACTTTAACATCTAACCCTGTATAGAAATCTAAATACCAAATTCATTTGATGTTGTTGCTATCGTTTTTTTACTTTTATTGTTGCATATATATAATTACATATTTATATCAAATAATGTATAACATTTGTACATACAGATATTTATAGTTTATATTCGTCTAATTATATACCAGTACATTGTTGACAACAATCAAAAAGCTTCAGTTAAAAATATATAATCCAATTGGGAAACATTCAAAATGCAGCTCTTATTACTAATTCCAATGACAAAATTGAATAATAATAAACGATATTACACAATCGCATTATTATCATTATCAATCATAATAATAATAATAATAATAATAATAATAATAATAATAATAATAATAATAATAATAATAATAATAATAATAATAATAATAATAATAATAATAAATTATATATAATATGTATAACTAAAAGCATTATCACATTTCTCTGTTAAAAAAATTCAACAACAAATTTGCCAATTTTATGTTCACAAGCAAAGTAAAATGAAAAAGCTTTGACAAAAATTAAAGGAATTTAAATGAACCCTGTCAAGTGTCTGAGAGATAGTAGTAATAGTAATAGTAATAGTAATAATAATATATAATATGCGGAAAATATATCATTAATTTATACATGTTCATATATATTGACATATTGAGAATGTGGTTCGTGTGTGACCCTGTTTTTCAAATGGACAATTTCTGATTTTGTTGCATGGTTGCGGCTGAAAGGATAAAAAATTACAATTACAATATCTTAAAATACAATTTGACCCTGTGTTTGGAAAATATTATAAAATTGTTATCTTTTTGTATTAGGTAATGTAAGTATATATATGTTATATATTATATATAGTATATATATAGAGAGAGAGACAGACAGAGAGAGAGACAGAGAGAGAGAGAGAGATAATCCATCAACTCGAATAGTAATGAGTGAGAGTCAGTTCCAAGAACAGAATAATTACGGTGAATATTTTAATTCATGAGAATTCGATCAGGAAGATAAGCGTTTTGATTATTTAACCAATGGTGTTAAGGTAGATAACCGAAGGGGTTCTGAAGCCACAGATTCTGAATAATGCTGAGAACTGTCAGATGGATCACGAAATTCGTCATGTTCTTGTTTGATTTTGTCATGTAGATTGTTATTGGACTTATCATCATCATCATTGTCTGATTTATTCAGCTTTTTATTTGACTTTTCATTGTCTGTAGATGGAGGAGATTCATCCCGACTTTCACAGTGACGATTCAAATGAGACATTTGCGGAACTAGTGATGAATATTCGAGCTCAGAATACATAGCTGGAGTTGGAGGAGTTGAAATTGTTGTTATGGACTGAGGATTTCCAACCGAGGCTTCCCATTTTGACAATTTGTTTATTTCTGATTCAGAAATTGCTGCTGCAAGTGATGATTTGGAAACAGCAACGTATTCATTAGATAACACTTTGTCCAGTGCGAAAGAATTACCGTGGCTGTTATTAGAAAATTCAAAGCCGATCATGTCGGACGACATTTGACCGTTAGAATTGCTGTTATTTTGGCTAGATTCGAATTTTGAATTAAGATGATATTCGATTGAATGATTAGAAACTGATCTGTTGATCAATTTGTCTTTGTTTTCTGCTGAACTTGGTGGACTGTGACTGGCGGTTCGATCATCATTCTCTATGGAACTCACTGAAATATGACGTTTCGATTGAACTTCTTATCGCCATTATCCAATCGTAGCTGCTTTTTGGGATGACTGAAGTAATCGAAATTGGGAGATTTCCTATGATCGATATTCGAAGAATTATTTGATGAATGGTTCATTAATGAAAATGAACGGAAAGAACTGTTTGCATCAATATGATAAGAACCAATTTCGTCTATGTGTTCCATTCCAGGTGAGGACATATGTCGATTGTTTTGCAACGGCGATGACTTGTTCATATATGAACTATCTAATCGAGCATGGCGCATTCGGTTTTCTTGTTTCGTAGCGTCTGGATTGATTGTTTGTACTAATTCTGCTAAACTATCATCTGTCGTATTGTAAATGAATCTAACACATTTCTTTTTGCGTCTAGAAATGCATATAGCAACTAAATTTTGAAGTAATTGCAAAATTAAATTACAGAGAAAATTTTTTGTGTATAACACGGAACATTTAGGGATTTAGCATTTATTATCATAATATTATTATTAAATTCAATTATATAAGCAAACATAAATATTTTAATTTGTAAATGGTTTCCTACACGATTTTTGAAGTGATTAGTGATTAAGGAATGCAAAGATTAATGAAATTTTGTTTTGTTGCTTCAAAAAATGACTAAAGAAGGTATAGTATCTGCACCTAAAATACAGAAAGCAACGGTTTATAAAAATTGGAGGTTCCAGTCATCAATATAGATCAACATTTGAAAAAAGAAGTGCCAATAAATATAAAACAAAATATTGATGGATTATAATAATTATAATAATAATAAAAACAATATTATTATTATTATTATTTGAAAACACCTTTCGAATATAACTTGTATTATATATTTTGACAGATTCTCTACAATCATCAGGAAAACACTACATAGATTTTAAATTACTTATTCAAACAAAATTATAAAAAAATTTAATATATAAGAATTTATTTAAATTAAACAATTTTTAGAATTAAATTTCAATTTAAAATGTAATTAAAAATATATAAATATAAATAAATCTATAAAATTTTCAAATTTTATTTGGTATTTAGTTGGTTAAATTTTCCTTATTCATCATTGAATATGGCACTAATTGGTTTAGATAAACTTTTAAATAAATTTGTCGAAAGCGGAATCATTTATAAAAATATAAATCAAGCCATAATCCACAGTATTGATTCATAAAATGAAATATCTCGATCTAAACCAAAATTTAACAAAATCGAAAAGCAAATAAAATTTTGAAAATTTTATGGATTTATTCAGATTAGGAATTATATTCTAATTTAAAAATGTTTAAACTTGCTTAAATTGTAATATGTTTTTTAAATGCTTTGTAGAAGAAGAAAGATTCAATCAAATAGAAAGCAGAAAAAGAAAGACTTGGTAAATTTTGTATTGGAGTCATTAGGACTTTTGCTAGGTGTGTAAGGATAACTTATACAATTAATTAAACTAACCATTTCACAAAATCATTGTTTCAAGATCAGAGTTTATTTATGATGTTTGATGGTTGTTTTTGAATGTTGGTATGTATGTGTTTGTTTGCAGGTATTCTGTATCAATAATTAGTAAACCAATAAACTTCCATTTTAGATGTTATGCAATGAAGAAATTTATAATAGCGTGTAGGAGATTTGTCATCAGAATAAATTTTGTATATTCATTTCACTTCTTAACAAGGTCAAAATATTTAATTTTATGAATAAATACTGTAGATTATGGCTTAAATAATTATTTATTTGAATTATATTTTTATAAATTATAGAACTATCGACAATTTTTTTAAAAGTTTAAATAATAATATTAATGATATTAACAATAATTTTATATTGTATTCCAAATGCGTGCTTCTCATAGCAGATTAAAGATTTGAGGAAAGTTAGTTATGGTTCTGTATTTTATTTGACGACAACAAACTGAACAAATTTTCAAATATTTTGCTTTTAAATAAACTAATCTTAACGTGAAAAAACCAAGATTTCTAGCGATTCCATAAAATATAAATGATTTCGATAACATTTAAAACAAGAAATAAATTTTCTAGGTATTTATAATAAAGTATTTATATTAAAAACTCATAAAACAGTTAATGTATTACAATGGAATAAGCGCATTAACAAATTAAACACTTAACAAATATCAAACAATACTTGATAAATCAGAATAAAAAATTAAATACAATTAATTACCTGCAAGGTTTACACCAGAGATTTTGATGTTCCAATCCGAAACGTGCCCGGCACTTTTTTGGATTGCTACCATTTGTTGTTGGTCCAGATGTGTGCATACCTTGAATTGAGGCACCATTTGGACGTCGACCGGTTTCATTGCACATTAGAATGTCCATGGAATTATTCCTGCTACCAGAATCGGTATTGGAACGATTTGTGCGCATATCACAAGGATGCCGATCCCCATATCCGGAATTGTTTGGACCATAGTGATTCATAGGCATCATATTCATTGACAAGAAACCGTCCCTGGAATTTAGCATAGATGAATTGAGTAATTTCCTCTTTTTCCTTCTTTTAGCATGAGAAGCATAATTATCTCGTGCTGACCATCCAGGATATAATTGCTGATGAAGTTCTTTCTCCTTTCTCGCTAACTCATAATATTTAGTTTGATCTTCTCGAGACAACTCATGCCATTTTTTACCTAAAATTTGATTAATTGCAGCAGATTCTTTCAGTGTACACTCTTCTTGAACTTTTGGTCTCATTTCTTTCATAAAGAGCATAAATGCATTAAGGGGTTTCTTTATATGAGGCTTTTTTGGTGAATCTGGAGAAGTGACTGACCTAAATAAATATAAAAAATATTAAAATCTAAAAAAAGTATTTAATTTTAGATAAATAGTCCAAGAATAATAAACAAAAATAGGGAATTAATATATTCAACAAATCCATTAATAACAAAAGGATAATGTGGTGTTTGAAAGTTGGAAGCGGTGACAGAGATCAACATACTACTGACTGGGAAATTACGCTCACATTAGAATGCAATTTGTATTAAATTAATACATCAAAAAAGGGAATTTGTTATACATTTTATTTAACTAAAATATCCTAAATATAGTACAGATTTAAATAATTAAAGCTTGATATAAATTTGAAAAATTAGTATTCAAATACATAACAAAAAAATATGAACACCTTTTAACTAAGCTTTATTAAAATATTATTGAGTAGGTTCACTTTTACGCAGATCAATGTTTTATGGTAGATCATCCAAGCTTTCTTTAATTGCTTTAGAAGTACTTAATTGTTTAAAATTCAACTAAAATTATTAATAAAAAAAACCAATTTAGTACAATTAGGGCTATTTCGTATATATTTAACATTCCTTACATTCTGCAGCTGTGGAAATTTGTTATTCCTCAAAACAATCAAACTAAGTGGTTAGCCAGAATTCCTTCATTTCTAACGAAACCCATCGGGTAGCTGAGATAACATGACCTAACACAATCAGTCGAAAGAGCAACTAAACACAGTAATTAAAAAACAAGAAAGTTAAACTTTCAAAGAAATATAGTTACGCGATTATATTAAATTACATGTACTGATGAAAATATAAATGATTAAAAAAATTACTGATACTTTTACATGTGAAATTTGTCGGATAAAACAAATTTTTACTCAAATAAATCAGTTCCATTCAATTTGAAAAAAATAAATATTCTCCACAGTTTTTACTTAATTTAAACTAGTATATTGGAAAGTTATTCAATTTGAAAAATCATGATCTGTTAAGGTTGATTTTAAAAATTATAAGTTTTTTAATTTCCTTTACATTTATTACATTTATTTAACGTTGTACGTTTTTACATAAAGGAAATCTTGATATACATATATACCTTATTAGTTTTGCATTCATTAAAAATATGTCAGATAAATAGGCATCAATTAACAAATAAGAAAGTCATACTGGCGCAAAATAAATTTCCTATACAGTATTCCAAGAAATAAAAAACCGAATGATTATGACAACCGAATGATTTAGACAAAAGATTTAATGAATATAATATAATTACAATGCATATTTCAATCGCCAGAAAATACTCGGTGACAAAGAATTGCAACATATGGAAACTTGGGAAATATATATGGAACTCAAAATCGCATTATAAAATAGAAGCTGTCAATGAAAACCAATTCAATGTATCAATTAAATTAATGAAAATATAAAAACTGAATGAATCAAAAAACATTAGTGTCGCTTGTCCGTTTAATTCATCATCAATTGAAGGCATTTACTGTCTGAGCAGAAAAAAAATATTAAATAATCATAATCTTATTTTTTGATTGTTTTCAAATATAGGCGCCTCATTTTAAACCATGCAAATAAACCATAAACTGTCCAAACAAATACATCAAACATCATTTTGCACAGAAAAATATATGAATATTCAATATCAACAAAAATATGATAAACTTCTTCATATATATTAAAAAACTTTATCAAAGCAAGCGCCAGATCTCATATATATTGTAAAGATCAAATGACAGTAGAGATTAATTAATTCAATTTTAAAAATAAGTACCAAAGCATTTATAAAATTTAACTGTTATAACAAAAAACAATTTTTATTATCAATTATTAAATTAATATTTTTATTATAATACGGACAGAGCAAAACCTGAAACAACTCGTTAGAACATTATCCCCCCCCCCCATCTATAATATGCACTACATAAAATTTCATTTATGATTATTATTATTTTTTTTTGATACATTAAGAATGATTATTGAAAGCGAAATCCTTCATGATTTGAATGGGTGAACCGCTGCAATCCGAGTGCAATGAAGTACAATAACGGAGAAAGCCATTAAAATATCAGTTAATTGCTCCAATTGTATCGACAACTAACATTAAACAACACCTGTTTGTTTTATTAATTAATAAAATCGATTAACAAATAAACTAAAAATATCTCAACCAATAGTTTGAGAAGTAATATTTTTTTATCTGGTTATTGGCCAAAAAAGCTGTCAATTACTGTCAGAAATGCTACGGCTTATTCCGATAGTGAAATCGAACATGGGAGTATTATTACAAATAATGTCAACATAAAATCGCATAATAAACCCATCTCTATTGATTCGCACTGTGCCATTGCAATTGCCATTCGCCTGTCACTAAAATCAATAGCAATTGTTGTGAAATGATGGTAGCAATCTTTCAAGAAAGTGAAGAGAAAACTAATTGAACAAGTAATAAAATCATGTGATTACGAATTGAAAAAAACAGAAAAATGAAATGTTATTGTGAATCACTAATTAAAACAAAAAAAAACAAATTAATATAGAGGATTCAAAAAAATTCGAATTCGGACCGATCTTAACAAACAAAAAATAAATAGAATTTGCATATATTTGAAACAGTAGTCCAATTATGAGGAACGAAGCTCTTTAGCAGAACATACACATGATAATTTATGACAAATAATGGGAACTCCGTAAACTAATTAGAAGAAAACTTGCCGAAGTCTTTTTTAATAACAAAGAAAATGAAATCACTTACAGACAATTTTAAAGTAGGTTTTTCTTAGAGCAATTGGGGAGATTTCCTTGTATCTTATGTCAGATATTTACATGAATTTTGATCAAGTTGTATATTTCCAATTTATTTTCATACTGAGAAAAGATCAAAAGCTATTTTATACAACAAAAATTATTTTATAACACTTCAATAAAACAAGGCCGAAAAGTTGTGTTGTGAAGAATTAGTTTTTGATTTTTGCCAGAATGAAAATAAATTTAAATCATCAAAAAAAACTAATATAGGATTCAAGGTGATGAAAAAAATAAAATATTTTACATTTAAGTTGCATATGATATATAAATTCATAGTTATCAGACAATTATTTTATCGGTTAAAACTATTTACATCGATTAAATTTAAGAATGTTACGACATGTCGCTTGCAAAATATGTGAAGTGGCCAGCACATATTTAGGCAGAATTCGTTCAGTTGGAAAATTGCTAAGAAATGAATCGTGGAACATTTAGAAATCATATACTGAAGAGATAGACAAAGTTTCAACATCAAAATTATCTAGGCTCAATAAAAAGGAACAAAAAATTAATAAAATTCAAAAGAAAAAACAGCGATTCGTAAATTCAAACCAAAAATAAAGACATAAATAATGTAAAAAAAACAATCAAACAAATCAAATAATCGATTTGTGAAATAATATATTGGCAATTAATGGATTGCGATTATTTCACAATTCAATCAATATCAACTAAAAATTATTTGAAAATTAATTAATCAAACATAATCTCCGTCATTTTGATTTCTAAAACACATCTATCGAATTCCAGTGAAAATCAATGAATTTGTCGTTGAAGCGAAATATTTTTGATTCCAAAAAAAAATTTCGTTGTCAAAAGGAAATTGTTAAAATTAATCAAAAAGATGAACAACATATTAATAAAACATAATAGATATTTGATTTTTTTTTCAATATCACACGGAAACCGACAGCTGCATGACAAACAAAATATTAATAATTCAAAAATTAATCCATTTAATTATCAAGAGATAAATGTTGGGGATTTTCTTAGTTTCATTGTGCAACTGCGGATTGTGCAGCAGATTTACTGACAAAATATCATCGACCCTTTATGTCTTATTAATTCTTTTATTAATTATTTTATTGACAAATAGCACTTTTTAGCAGTGATTATACTCTAATACAGAATGATAAATGATTATTAATAACCAATAAAGCTTCTTGAGCTTTATGGAAAGGTGACTGGGTTTGATCCCTGTTGGAACCAAGTTACTTAGATGTCACTAATAAGAACTAGATAAGCTCAAAACTAGCCGACAGTAGAAATTTCACCAAATATCATGATATACTTAATTTAACTAAGTTAGTCGACAGTCAACCATTTGCTTCCAGTAATTGTTGTAGAATGTTCGTTCTGTTTGCATTAACTGACATTTCCTAACCTATAGTGTAATTAATTTCATTTTAAGAATATATTTCAATGCAGAAAATAGGATTTAATGCCGGTCAATGTACTACCATAAGCTGTACAGATAACACATCGTGCCATCTCAATATACACTCACCAAACGTCAATGTACAGCTCAAACGAAATTTCTCTTTCATTATTTATTTATTGAAAATACAGATTTAAGAAAGAATGTTCAATTTATTTGCTGATAAACACTTTTTTCTCTCAAAACCTATTCCTTTTTAGTATTTTACGTACTGAATTCAATCCGATTATCAGCGGTTCACGAAAGTTTTCAGATAAAACCGGGATTTTCTGCATTCAAACGATTGCGAACCACTGATCGAAACAGGTTTTAAGATGTGATCATAATTAGTAGTGATTAGTAATGTTTACCTCCTCCTTTGAAGTAGCTTGCTGAAAGTATGAAAATTCACACCTAAAGAAAAATAATAGCAAATTTATTCGTATTTTGTGTTTAATATTTATGAACTGGATTGTTACAAAATAAATATTAAACAAAAAATTCAGCTCCGTTAAATTGACTATTATTTATCTTGATAGGTATACACATGACATATCATGCTCTCAAGAAAATAACAAAAGAACGTTACATGTCACTGTAAGCGTGGACACATTTCTCTTAAATATTAATTTTCAGAATGAACCGGGCTTTATAAAAGTATGCTCTCACCTTTTATAAACCATTTGTTACCTGTGAGTTATTCGAGGCCTTGATTTCAAGGTATTGTTGAAATTCTTTTCAAATGTATTGCCGGATGCCAATAACCAATTATATTTCTTGTTTAATTTCATCGTCTATAGTTTTCAACTATATCGACGGTATTCTGACCAATTGGTATTAACTTCAATTTTGAAATTTAACAGAAAGCAACAAAAATACTGTCAAAATAAGGATAGTTACCAAAAGCTGATTATGAAATTCATTAGTTTTCCAACGAATTGTTGTCAGTTCGACCATTTTATCAGTGTGTGCAAATGAATGCTAGATTTCGTATTTAATTTAAACCTCAATTTTGAATTTTCGAAGGTCAACACCCTTTCTTTAATGCCTTTCTTTAATGTATTATATGAAACTAATTTTTTGTTATATTTTGATTTATATAACAAATTCTCAGCAAGCTTCAAACAGGCTGCCCACTAAGGACCTGTTGTGCAAAATATTATATTTAACTTATAATATCTATCTTAACCTCTTAAGTGGCTATGACGGATATATACTTCATCAACATAAGCATTACAAATTAACAAAATATGTTAAAAATATATCATAAATATTACTTTATTTTTTGTAACACTATGCCCAAGACGTATATATACACTAGCGGATAATAAACTCGCCGCTGAGGAGCGCATTTCGTTTGACGAAATAAACCACTTAAGAGGTTAAAAATCAATCTATATAATCCAATGCGAACAAACATTATAATTAATGACTATTCAGAACAAAATAATGTGTTATTAACCTAACAAAATGGGATAATAGTTTTGAAACTTGACGATATAATTCTGCTACTAAAATCAAAGAAAACTTTCATATTTTATATGCCAATATTTATAAACTTTATAATACTAATAATAAATTTATAATAAATTTCATTTTAAGATAAGTTTTTATGATTTCTGTAAGAGTTGAAAGCCATGGAAATGCGAAACAGTTGTCCAATGACTCTCTAGACACCTGCCATAAGGAAATGAAAAATGGAATTCAAATATAAACAGTGGAATCCCGATTATTTAGGCTAATTGATATAAACTGGCGGGATTATTTATATATATATATAACTATATAAACTAGAATTTACTTTATTTCCAAAAACTATTCAAGCCCAGCGATTCAATAGTTAACAGCAAAATTTAGTTTTCAATTTAATTTATTAAATTAAAATCGATATTATTAAATTAAATTTTTCGCTATTGATCAATTTTTCAATTTTTTTTATCATGATTAATTATTATAAAATATTTTTAATTAAAATCAGTTAATTTATACATTCAATAGTTTGAAATTTCTTTTAATTTTGTCTATAAGAAAATATATTTTATATTTGTAAAAGTACTAGAAAGTTTAATTTTTTATTTCATTTTCCGCAAAACAAAAAACAAACCATATATGAATAATAAATTTTCGAAAAAATATCTGAAGCTCATAAGAAAAAGAAAATTAAAAGTTATTTGTGAATTTTCAACATGTAAAATGAAAGTATTTGAGAACAATTTAAATTTAAATCTCGAAATTCAAATATTATGGAAGTTGAAAATAGAAATATTGCACTTCAATTCAAACTCAATTTCCTGGGTCCATCAAATATCAGAATGATCCACTTTACATTTTCGCTTTCAGTTTGACTATAGTAAACTTCTCGGGGGTACATAAATAAATAAATTAATATTTAAATAATAATACAATAATAATTCAATAATACACCGATGAAAACTATATATTAATAAAAAAAATATTTATGTACCCCCGAGAAGTTTACTATAGCCTTCAGTTTTCTTTCTTTTCAATTTTAAGATAAATCTACATTTTATTTCATATTGAATTTTAATTTTATTGCAATTTTAAGGATTTATTAAATTTCACAGACGTTTAACCTACTTAAGGTGCACAGAACAACAGGAGTACTCAAATATAAAATCACCGAAACTTTATTTGATTCAATTGACAAATGATCAGGAATCTTTAATGTTCGTTAATAATTCGATTCATTAAGAGGTTTTGTGAAAATTTTTTTCTTATTCTTGCTATGAATTTATTATTATTATTATATAAGAAAATTTGTCTGTTAATTTTCTACCCGAAATTTTAATCGAGAAATCTTTATTCAGAAAACAAGTTTATTAAAGCTAATTCACTTAAAAAACGTGAAAAATTTAATTTTAGTTGAAATAATCTCTGGATCATAGATTAGATCCGTAATATTAACTTTCTCGGATATAGATATTCTCAATTTACTAACACTGATCATTATTCAGAAACTCTTTTCAGGTAAACTGACGTCATAATTTATTTTGGGAAAACTGTTTGGAGTCGTAGAAAAATTATATATATATATATATATATATGGATCGTAATCACATCTTGTAAGTACGAGCTATCAATAATTCACTAGTGGATTATGTAAAGAAAAATCAAATTCCCAACATGTTTACCTGCAACTAATTATATTTACGCAAACCCAACGACAAAGTCAACAATTAACTATATTCAAGACAATCGATACAGAGCAGCTGACAAAGCAGCGCTCATTCAAAATGACAAAGTTTCTACAAAAACACCAAAACACATACATTTAACACGGCATCCCAATCATTTACAATTTAGATTGGAGTATTAAATTTCATCAAGGAGTTTGCTTGGTCTTTCACTTTACCAATGAATAGATTTCATCACCAAACAATCGTTATAAAACATTTCCCATCGATAACTGGTTGTGTAAAATTAATTGGTTTAATACACGTTTCAATTATATAATATGACTATATATATATATATATATATATTCACATGTACATTTTCGGTGATTGCTGGAGTGATTGGGAATTGGCTATCAGTCATTAGGACATTCATCGAAATTAAACTAGTTATATATTTAATTCTGCCAATTTTTCGCCAACTCAAATATTACAATTAAAACAACAGGCAAACATTAGTCGTTTTCATGTTTACATTGAGTAATATAAAATGGAAACAGAAGTATTAATGAAATATAACCATTTCAGTTTGACATAACTATTATAATTTATTTCGTAAAATTATTCTATATTATAATTGTCATAATAATAATAATAATAATAATAATAATAATAATAATAATAATAATAATAATAATAATAATAATAATATAATAATAATAATAATAATAATAATAATAATAATAGCAATAATAACCACATTCATGCAAAACCAATTAATACATATTTAATAAATAAACTAAATCTCAATAGAAAACATTTTATTGGAAACAGACATAAATGACAGAAGAAATTATTAATAATTTTCTAAACAAAATATCAAAGTAAAATAAAACAAAATATTAATATTTATTGATTGAAATTGTTACTTTACATCTGTAATACTCAAAAGTTATTTAAAATATTTTATGAAATTAAATCTATTTTTATTATTATTACTATCTTCATTTCTAGTATTGATATGTATTGTAACTCAAATGTTAAAATGCTTTTTTAAACAACGTGAAAAGCTAGCCTGTAAGACATATTAATATCATTCACTTACCCTCGCTGATCTACAGAATTCCTGCTCGAATATAAGGTTTTCCGAGGTTCAATACTAGAGTTGTCTCCAGGGAACCCTGAAACGTGCCGGATTGAATCAGACGACTGATGATAGCGATCTGGGACTAGAGATTCTGTATAGGTTTTTCTGTCATCTGCGGTAGTTTTCTGATGCATAGGAGGACCGTAGTTGTGATATTTGCCTTGATTTGCATTACGAGACGACACGAGATCAGGATTTGAGTAACAGCTGACCATATTGAGTCCATTACTTGCTGGCGAGTGTTGCTGCTTCTGATAATGGAGGGATGACAAAAACCGTAAATGAGCAGCAGCTGCTTTATGTAACGAACTGACGTCAGGACTTGAATTGGAACTGCTAAATGCTGCTGCCTGCGCTGCGGCAACTGCAGCTGCCGCAAACATACTGAATAATAAATAATAGCAATGAAAATTCAGCATTCAGTATTAATAAAAAATTTACAATAAAAAATATAGATAAATTATTACATGAAAAAACGATGATCAGTAGACAATATTTGTTAAATAAATATTGATTTATTTGTCATAGTTGCATTATCGAAAATGGATGATAGAAAATTACAAGGAGTCTTCCTAATGAATTTCTCTAGCCCCAATGATCGACAATAATTAATAATCAAATAAATAATTTTCCAATAAAAAAATTAATAATTTAAGTAAATCGTAAATTGAATATTGTTTTACTTTTTATTACAACTTTTATTATTATTATTATTATTATTATTATTATTATTATTATTATTATTATTATTATTATTATTATTATTATTATTATTATTATTATCCTTCATCATCATTATTATTATTAGAAAATGATGATTTCTTGGTAGCAGCATAAATTAAATGCAAAACAAGTAAATGATAAGATAAGCCTTTGCTGTAAATTAAATTAAATGAGAAAATATTCGATTATAAGATAAACCTTTTCAATTTAAATTTTCAATTTTCAAAAGGAATATCTTATAATAAAACATTTTCTCATTTAGTTTAGTGCATAAACAAAGGATTATTTTATTATTTACTTGTCAATATTATTATTATTTTAACTAACTTTTATCGAAATCAAAAAAACAGAAAATAATATAAAAATTTATTTAAATTGGAAATCTCAAAAACTTAATTTTTAAAAATATTTTAATATTTAAACCAATAATTATATTTCATGGAAGCATATAAAGTGAACAACAGGAAAAATAAAAGGAAGATTCATTCTCAAAATTCGTATTGAAGTGGGTAATAATTAATAAACAATTAATAAACAAAGTGGAAAATGCTTATATATTTGAATTAAATTAATAATAATAATAATAATAATAATAATAATAATAATAATAATAATAATAATAATAATAATAATAATAATAATAATAATAATAATAATAATAATAATAATAATAATAATAATAATAATAATAAATCGATATCAATCAAATGCTAAATATGACACCTGAGTATCGAGTAAAAGTTCTGTAATTTCTATAGTACTCATTAAATAATGTTCTGTATAGAATATCAAAAATAAAATTTTGAAACGAACAAATCAGGCCTTTATGTAAAAGATGATTGCATCATTGTAAATATCAAAAATGAAAAGCCTATCACGTACGACAAAAATGTTCTGTCTGAACGGTTGAATGGGAAAATGTTCATTAAAAATCTAATCACTTTAATCTCAATAGAGATGTGCTAAGAAATTATATAATGGCAAATTGTTTTCATATATAATGATTTCCGAACAAGATTTCATGGCAAATTGTTTGAATTACCGAATCAGTCAAATAATTGATTAAAGGGTTTTTATTAATTGATAAAATAATTATGAAGCAGTGCTTCAATGAAATTTACACTGGCTTTCCTAGGGCAAATCTACTGACACAATGTCGATATTTAGCGCGCATATGCGCTGGTTCCCGATTTGATTTTATCACGAAACTATTGTGAGCATTAGAGAGATTTCTCAGTCATGGATAATATCATATGCCAAACACTAGATAAGCAAATTAAAATATAAAAACAACTTTGAGATGCAAATCTTTATTTTAACTAATGTTCCACAATTCTATTTCTTTGGATTACTTACAAAATTTCCACAAACCACTTACCTGGTAAGCTTTAGAAGACACATAAATATTTAGATATAATAATTAATTTTATTTTAATCAGGCAATAAGATCAAAAGATTTATATTATACACCAATTTCCGGCAAGTGTTATAGAACCAATATTAGTTTAATTTTAAAAAAGTAATCAAATTAATAAATGTTTAAAAATTTTTATAATCTTATTAAATTTGGATGTTGGTTTGGAAAGCGGTTTTAATTGCTAGTATTTGTGAGGAATTGATAAACAATTATATGCTGCCAAAAATAACATAACTATGAAACTAATGCAAAATACCAGATTAACAAGAGGAACAATGTTAGATATAGAAAAAATACCTTTCAGTATACAAACAATTATACAGTCAAATTTTGTCATAAGAAACAGTGAAAATGGTAAAATCATTGATGGAAAATCAATTTTCAAACAGAGATGAACTTAAAAGATGTCAAAAAATTAAAGAAAAAAATAATTTATTTGTCACCAATACACTTTGATCTCGGAATTCCCACAATGATTCTATCTTATAACCTACAGCAGTGCTTTCCAACCTTTTCATGCTTGTGACACACTTTTTAGACTTCCATCATTTCGCGACACAGCAAATCAGTTTTACCAGAAAACCAGACGTCATACAACTTACGCCATATGGTAAACCGTTATACAAGAGACAATGAAACATATTTAAATATAAATATCGAAATAAATGGCAGAAAAGGATAGTTCATGACTGAAAACAAAATTTAATGTGGATGGTATCGTTTATAAGTAACAATATGTAATTAATTAAGAATTAAAAAATTTGAATAACGCCAATATATATTTACAATTTTAATGAGATATTTGAGCTGGATGGGAAGAAAACACAACCTTTGAATATTTGGTGGAATATTAGATAATGAGACTCGCATTTCGTAATCAAGCCTTTTTAAGCTTTAATCGTTAAAAAGTTTATAAAATTAAGGGACTCTGTGGCTTTTCATTATGTTCACGCTATGCAGCGCTGCCGACACACTAAAGTGTCGCGACACACCGGTTGGAAAGCTCTGACCTACAAGCATTGGTAAAATTTTGATAAATTCACTTGCTGGAAAATGCTTCAAAGAAACAGTATTTGCAAACTATAAGATTTTTATGGAGCACATTACAATAGATCAATGAAAAATTATTGAAAGGGCATATTTATATCTGAAAAGAATCAAAAAGACACTTGAATTGGGAATTATTTAACAAATCGCTCATAAAAGAGTCAAGTTAACTTATTACTGTTCAATTTTATGTTGATTTATTTTTTACCAATAAATAAACAAAATTCTTTCTATTTATTACCTAACAAAATTTCTATGCGGAAAACCAAGACAACATTAATAGTAAATATTACAATAGGAGTTTGACTTGATTTTTGTTCGTCTTTTCATTTTCAAAGTCAAGTTCATGCGTCATCCGGTATTTTGATAAAATTAAAGATGTCCAATATTAACATAATTTCACATTTAGATAGAAAATATATACCAAAAATTTAATTAATTGAACTGGAGTTTTGTAAAAATTCTCAAAATTCAATTGATCATTTTTTTCAGATGAAATTATAAATTGTATAAAATGCTTTTATTTCATACATGTTTAAAGTCCGGACTTTTAACTTTTTTTGAAATACGACTTCTTTCAAAAATTGTACGAAATATTTCGCGATACTTCACTCACTTTTATCAAAGCAAAAAGTAATAGGATTAATAAAACTGCGATCGCTTAATTATAAACATTTTTTTTCAACTGGCATGCAAAAATATAATAATCTTTACGCAATTTCATTAGCCAAAATTCATTATTTCATTTCAACAATCAAAATCTTCTAGCCTACATCAATAAGAAATTATATTCATAACAAATAGGATCATTTGAACACAGTTCATAACTTTTTGTATATTGTAGGCTAATAATAATTATATTTATAATTTAATATATAAAATACAATTTCTTTATAGAGTTTGGAGCAAATGAATCATTATTTTAATTTGAAATTTCTTTATTATGCTTGATAGAAAAAGTTCAAATACTGAATATTTTTGTTATAGTTTTTTTGGTTTTATAATAATTCTAAAAATTAAAATAAATACCTTGGAGAAAGAGGCATTCCAGAATGAAGAACAGAATTATTGCCAGGGAAATCAGCTGCTGATCTTGAATCTGTTAATATCCTAGAGGAATTGTTTTTATCACTATCAGCAATCGAAGAAACAGAAAAAGATATTCTGTTGGCGCTTGAATTCGGTGTGGATTTAGTAGTATTATTGTTATCGTGGTTGTGTGAACCAAGTAGAGACTGCTGCTGAGAAAGCACGTCACAGTTCCATGCTTCATGTAATTGTGAGGTGGATGGTAATGAATAGAAATGTGCAGCTGCCGCCGCAGCAACTGATGCGAAATAAAATTAAATAAAATCTTATAATATATCGTTTGTTACTTCTTTTAGGATCTGGTAATAAATAGCGTGGACTAGCAATATTTTGAGCAAATGGATCGTGGATAGGAAATGGAATAAAATTAAATGGATTTTGTACAGATGAAGACATCAGAGGCATTTTGTTACCCTGAATAATAAAAAATACAATAAATACAAATATTACGATTAATTGTTATGTTATACAATGTTTAAAAATTCAAGAATTTCCAAAACAATATGGGGATAAATCGTAATTACAGACATTCAATTTATTGAAATTAATTACGTCATTGAAAAAATATTAAAAATAATTCTAAAATTTGGCACGTTTAAAAACTAAGAAGAGTTAAGAAAGGGTTTATAGAAACTTTATCGAAAATCCGAAACTATTACCAAACCATCAAAGAATAGTGATAAATTCAAAGTCATTTTTTATTATACAGAACCGTTAAATAAATAAAAATGGTATCATATTATAATGGGATAAAAATTAATACAATTTCAAAAATGAATTATTAAAAAAACACTAAATGATTACAAGTTATAAATTTAGGAAATAATTCAGTTAGAACAGTGTGAACTAAAACTCATAAAAGCATAAGATCTATTTAATGGATAATATACTAAAATAACAATAAAAACTCTATTATACATATATAATATATTGTAAGATCACCCCCTATCGAACATTGCACAAAGATAAAACTGACATGTCGACTGAGGCACGCTAATCCACCATTTCACGCCTATCTGATAAGCTATTTATCAGACAGACCACTACCTCACGAAGTGATAGTAAATTAATCGAAATTCCGCTATCCATAAATTTGAGTTGGGCTGTTTTATTATTTTAGTCGAGCAACGAAAAATGATTATGGTGTTTTAAGCATAAGCATCGGTGAGGCGGGCCTAATCCTAGGAGAGAAGTATTTAGAGAACGGTCCGCGATTCACAAAATAGCATATTGCCAATCAACTCATCACACGAAACACAGCTTGCTAATTTACAAACATCACCCACTTTGCTGCGTATTTAAACGGGATAATGAACAAATTAATTAATTTTCCAATGAGCCCAATGGCCTCAAATACCTCCCCGGTTTGTTTGATAAAATTAAGCCAATTTTGATAAATTTTAATTACATAGAGATATTGAGGCAAAATATCACTTTTCGATGCAAATGAATATTTGTTACTATTCGATAGTTAAATTAGCAAATTAAAATATGTAATTAATTTATTAATTATAACAAAACTCAAATAAACACAAATCACATTTCATTATAACATGTTTTTTAATTTTAAATTTATTAACATTTAATTGAAAGTAGTAAAAATAATATTTGAATTTCTGTCGGTTTTCTTTGGTTTATAATCAAATTATTGGAAATTCATTATTGTAATATAATTGAAAAAACGATTTATTATTTCCATTGATATTCGGTGAAATATCAATCAGCACAATGAGCACTCTGGGAAGTCTTGTTCAGTTAATTGTTTATAAGCTTTAATATAGATTAGTCATTGAAAACTTTACATGAAAATGTTCACATTTGGTCAAAAAATATCTTCAAATAATAACCAATCTATTAATAAATTTTGAAATGAACGTAAACATCATGATTACATCTCGAGGCAAAAAACAAATGCAACTTTATTTTTAAAAAAAGTGTAGATAACCATTTATTTTTTAATGAAACCTTAATGTGAAGTGTGAGAACCAGATTTATCTACTGAATTAACCGTATAAAACCAAGTCAAACAATTTGTTAAATGGTAATCATTAACCTATCTTCATTAAACATCAACCATAAAGCAAATGCTAAAGGTAATTATGAAACAATTTTATTATAATTATCGATGTCAATGCTCGAATCCCTTCTACAAAAAATAGAAAGTAAACGAACAAAATGAGAATCTAAAAAATCTATTTAAAAATTTGAGAGACAGAAAATGTTAAAAACAAATCCAATCTATTGAAATGATTGAAATGTTTATCAAATATAAAAAATACAAATGTAAAAGCCCAACTGTCAATCATGCTGAAATCAAAGTGTATTGATTATATATGAATATATATGTACAAGATAATAATTGTCACAAACTATCTCAAATCACTAAATATCTACAAGTGACCAAATTAAAAACAATTGTATTTTACTTAAAAAAAAAGTTGTCATTTAAAAATTTATATACAACATAAGACAGAGAGATCCTTACAAACAATTTAGACATATTCGGTACATAAATTTATATTTGATAAACAAAAACTTAAAAAATTTGATTTCCGAAAAATTAATAAAAAGACAGTTAGCGCTCATAAAAAAATAGTGTAATAATTAATACTTGAATGTAATTTTTTTTACATGTTAAACATTAATAATAGCCGGGATTTTTCTAATTGGTCAATATTAATCACAAAAATATTTCTTAGTATAGAATTTTTAAGGTTGATAAATTTGAGGCCGTTAACAAACTAAAAATAATTTCATTATTTATTACAAGCTCAAGAAATAGATCGACGCTTGATGAAAGGTATTAAAAATGTTGAAGGAGACATTTACAGTTAAAATAATTCATAGATCTAATTAATTGGGGAAAGTGACAATTCTAAACATCAGTTACAGGGATAATGGATTTGGTTTAGTTTCAATATTCATGAATTTCTTTGAAATTTTAATTAATTTTATTCTTTTAATTAAAATTTTTTTATAAAGCCAATTAAAAGAAGAATAAATGCAACAAAAAGTAATTCTTTTAAAAGATAAGAATAAAATCGGCCAAAAATCCTTCTGAAAATTATTTATTGTAATTTAGAAGCTAAATCTGTATAGCAAATTGAAAAATTTAATGAAATTTATCAGTTTATAAAAATGTGTTAATATGATTTTTCTTAGTTAGATTATTTTTAAGTTCAATATCTTATAGGAATTTTAAATTTATTAAAACATAGAAAAAAAATTAATAGAAAGGTTTAAAGAAATGGAATTGCTTCATAAAATAACAATCGCAAATCCTTGATCTTAATCACTATATAATAACAACTGTTAATTCTTCAAATTTTGTTTCGTGAAATTCATTGGTATTTTGATTTCGAAAAAAACAAATTTTAACTATAAACAACAAAATGATTTCAAGTAAAGTACTTTGGATTTTCTAGTCAAAGATTTATGAGTAAGAAAAATGTCACCAAGATTTATTTCAAGTTCCTTAACAAGCACTTAAGCAACTGAGTAATTCATTAATCCCCACAAATACACATACAACAAGTTGATCAGTAAGCTTGACTATTCTACATATTCCCCAAACTTACATTTTTGTTATTTTTACATCTCAAAATACATTTACTATATTTTTTTCTAACTAGTAAATAATTGAAAAAAGAAGTCTAAATTTTTATGATAGTGAGTCTTTAAGGCGTTCATATATTTTTGGATCCTATAAAACAGAAAAACTGCCTAAATATGCTGTAATAAAATATTAATTGTTTATGCATTTATTTCATTTAATGTAATAATTGGACGTTAAACTTTCAAACTACTGTATATTATTCCTTTCTCAAAAAGAAACATTTCTATTATTTCCTAATATTCCTAAATTTGAAAAAGTTCTACAAACACAGAAACACTTTTCCTACGTGAAACGTAATTTTACATTTTAGCTTGATTTTCATAAAATGTATTTAGAAAGTTTCACCAACATCAACTTGATTTGGCGTGTGGTCAAAGGAATAAAGAGAAAAGTATATCATGGTTTTCTACATTATTAATAAATGAAATTCAAAAACTTGAGTTTTAAAATTGAAAATTATTTTCTAAAGTTCTTAAAAATCTATGTAAAAAAATAATGTAATCATAGATTATATTTATTATTTCGATTTTATCACTAAATATCGGAAAATTTCAAAACATAAAAATCTTATTTATTTCTTCCTTCATTCAGCTAATAAATCAAATCTCATCTGATAATAAATAAACCACTTCATCATAGTTTCATGCGCTATACGAGAAGCATAATATTTTAGGGATTTTTTATTGAAAATTTTAAGTTGCATGGATCAAATTTTCCAAGATCATTCAGTTGTGTTGGTGGTATTATTTTTTTGTAGACAAATCAACGATTCCATTGTCGAATTTCACAAGGTAAATCCATAATAAGAATTAATGCATTTAAAATACGCCATTACTAACTTGAAATTCTAATAATTTATTGATTTTGTTTTGTAGAATAGAATCTGAGAATCCCCATTACTATTTAAAAGCCAAATCGAGAGAAAAAATCAAATAAAAATACAGTAATTATAATATATTTCTCCAAAAAAAAATTAAAATTAACTTTGAAATTCTCAATCAAAGCCTAATTGAAATGTAAGATGATAAATAATACTAATAGAATTACATCATTTAAAATATTTTCAAACTCCAAATTGAGAATTTAAATCGAATGAAAACTGTAAGAAATAATGAGAAATTGATTATCATAGTTAATTAAATGAACATTTTATCCAGAACCCGAGAAGGCTCAAACATATAACGAGTTAGTTTAACACAAGAAAAGAAATAATTAATAATTCACATCGATTTAAAATATTAAATCTAAAATATAGAAAAAACTCCTTGTTCAATATCATCATTATTCAATTATAAAAAAATTATTTATCAAAAAAAAAATTTCTGAGAAAAAAAACTGGAAAATTATTATTGCTACTTTAATCAAAAATCCTTAATAATTTCGATAGTGATATTTCAATATTTATATAATCAGATAAATTCCAAAGTCATTTATTATAACCAGACTCTTCAACCGAAAATAATTAATGACATATCGTAATTTTTTATGGCCAACGTTTGATTTAGCACTGAGAAATTGAGCCCAATCAACTAGTTGGCTGAAAAATGGGCGGAAAAAATAACTCAATTTTCTCTTGATTTAAAATCAAAACTCATATAAAGACCACACACGTCTAATGCGAATTGTCCGAGTCTGTGAGAATGAAATGGAAATACATGCACGCACGCACACGCACACATACACAAATGAACGGCAACATCGACAGGCGTATGCACACGATGCAACAATTAATATATTGTTTAATGATGTGCTACCACCGCTATTGATGGAGTAGTTAGCCACGACTATCTAATGCCAATGAGAGAACAGTTTAATGCTACTGTTAGCAAATATAAATATAAAGATATTTATATGTATAAATATATTTCTAGATCAAAGATCAAATAGAATATAGTATCAAATTAAGATTTATTGCTTTAATCCTACGAGACAATCCCCTATCGTTCATTGATATATTGAAAATAAAATCCTAGAGATATATCACAGTTGTTTCATTAACGCACTTTATGCCAAATAAAAATCAATGACACCAATGATTATTTGAAAGGGGAAATATTATCAAATACGAATAATAGGAAATAAATACGATAGATTGTCACAGTGTTAACAATGAAAATCTATTAAAATGATAATGATAAAAAATGTTTAACATGCGATAAAACTAAACTCATTATTGTAAAATTATCTATATTAAAACCGGTATTAAATTAAGAAAAAAACTTTGAAAACAAAAAATATTAATTAAGAGTTTATTTTCCTTTCAATCAAATTGATTTATTTTCATTATATATAAACTTATCTGTTTCACTAGTGCGCTTTCAAAAATATTTTGAATATCCATATATCACTCTGCTTTTTAGTATGAGTAATTTTTGATATTGTTAACTTTTCTTCTCTTATTTCCATTTCGTGTTTTGAAAAACATTTTAGACGATAATTAACAGACTTGATATGTTTCGTTTCACAAATGCGTTATATACATTATATCTATCATATTTTTTATGAACTCTTTCTAACTTAAATACAAACTTATCCATTTTTAATAATTATCAAATTAAAGAAAACAAAATAAAGAAGAAACAGGAAATTGGTTTCACTACTCAGAATATATTTAATTAATATGATTTGGAATAATTACAATTAATAAATTAATCGCGATGTAGTTTTACAATAGCAATAATACTGGATGGTTGGAAAGTAGATAAAATTAGAAATTCTTGTAGTTGTATTTAATCCTTAATGTTTATTGTTAGCGCAACTCAGATATAAATTCAAGCAAAATAAAGTCGAAGTTCAAATGGTTTAACAGAATGGTTCATCAAATACATTGTATGTTATTTGTGCATATAATAATAGATTTTTGTGCCTAGAATACGAAAAAATCTTTATTTGTAAATTATAATACTTTTATTGAGTATAAAAATAAGAGAGAGAGAATTTATAAAAAATAGAGCTTGAAGACTATAAATCAGTAATATATCGATGTTTTTTGATATATAACACAGTCGCTCGATCAACAAGATCTCAACGTTTGGCAATGTAATGCAACACAGCACTGTATAAATGGTTTTCAGGATATTTCTAATATATTTTGATTCCTTTTGCTCGCTTCACTTCTTCGCTCACATTAAATTATCCCTACATTTATTTTATATATAATAGAAAGAGTAAAATAGATTTGAAAATGTCATTAGTTGTCGCTTGTAAAAAAACACATACTCATGTGAAATTGATTAGGTCGGTAATTTGTCGGTAACATCAAATGTATATTTAAAATTAATTTTCTTCGACCTTTAGTTATGCTTTAAATCAATTAAGTACCATTTTCTAAAAATGTGACAAAATATTAAATTATTTAAAAAGTTACGTCTAAAGAAGTCATTTAAATTCAAAATATTTATTAATTTGAAATCCAATTTTTAAAACAAAACAGAATTATTGAAACAAATTCGTCTCAATGAATATTTTAATATTAGAAATATTAAAATATATAAATTATTAAAAAATACATTTTTAAATTAAAAGTATATAATTAAAAGAATAAACATTTAATTTTTACATTTATGATTTTTTTAATATTTCTATTTCATTTTAAAATAGCATGTCATAATCTAAAGGGAAATTTACAAAAAAATTATTCATTATATAATTAAAGCTACAGAAAAATAAAAATGAATACAAAGAACTTCCTAGAGAACAGAATTTTTAATAAATATTTTGATCAAGTTCTGAAACCTATAAAAAACAGACATACCGAAAAGTTCAAAATCCTAATATTAAAAAAATTTTGAGAAAAATTTTCCTCAATCAATAATCAGAGCAGCAACTATTAAAATATTTTAAAAATAATAAATTATTTATCGATTTTTACAATCTATTATAACAAAAAAAACACTAGAGTCTTTCATTTTTATCCATGATATTATGGAAGAAATTTAATTTTTCCAAATTTATTATTTCCTAAAATCACAACAATATACAAATAAGAAATCAAAATAAAAAACTTTCAATAAAACATTTACACTGATTTTTACTCATCAGTTGTAGCCTGTTGACAAACTTAACTCTGGTTAAAACAGAATGACAGCTTCCACAAAAATAATTACAACAAACAAACAACTGAATATGGGTTAATGACAAATGAAAATATTAATCAACTTTATATGCGCAAACAAATAAACAAGCATACACAGGAAAATCGTGTCGCAGTTAATGCTTAACTTTTTTATTTTTTGGCGATACATTTGTTATTACATGACTATTGGGTGTCGAATATCGTTGTAACTAATCGGGTTTTCTTCATGGGAAATATAATTCCAAATATATCAGCAGCACATTCCCGTATTTATGAAGTGTCAAAAATATAGAAAATATCAATAGTGGAAACAATAATAATAAACAAGAAATCTTAATAAGACAGTAAAAAATAATTTCGAAAACGAATTCCGCATTTGTAAATCATTTCTGACATTAATGATGAAACATTGAAGGCGGCGTGTTATTAAAATAATTTATAATAGCCGATGAAGACGAGTAATAAAAATTATTTATTATTAAAAACAAATATTTTTTGATTTAAGGTGAAGATTCTAAACTAGTCAAATATATTCCTTAATCCATTTATATCTAGCGTGACCAAATTATGAATTTTTTATTTTAGTTTGATATGTATTTCACCGATGTGATAGTTTCTCCTGGAGATTAAATACTTTGTTTATAAAATATTTGTCATCTGCTATAAATTGATATCTAAAGGACTAAAAAATTGGTACCAGATGGGTTAATCAACATTTAAAGTAATTTTCATGTACAATCTATACTTTGTGATGCAATGATAGTTAAATTAAAATTTACGTTTGATATATTTCCTAAAATCAATGGCTTCATGCGCCTGACAAGTTTAAGGAGCAAAATCCATCAAAGGGCTTCATAATTTGATAAGTGCATACGCATGGGGCCCAGAATGAAGAAACCTAAAATTAAGCTGACAAAAAAACAATTAAAAAGAAATAAATTAATATTGCTTTTCTATTTATAACATCAACTTAAGGTTTCCAAAAAATAGATGGGTAGGATTAAAATTGCCTTGACACAAATGATCATCAATTAAATACTACATATTATACAAAAAGCCGAATATAAGATACTGATTTAAGTTTTGTTCTCATACTAGTTTTTCTTGTATTAAAAATTCATTTTTCTCAATTACATTACATTCTCAATATTACGGCTCCTTATAATTATGAAAACATTAATAAAAAAATTAATTCTGTAAATGTATTACACAATATTAGAATCTTTATATTTTTCGCATTTTTTATTATAATTCTTTTTGAGGTAATTTTCAAAAAATGAAAAAGAACTGATAGCACTACAAATGACAAGTTCAAACTTTTATATGGTTCTTCAAGAGTCATGTCTACTTTGTGCTAGAACAGAGCACGAAAATTCCTGTTAATAATTCAACATCCCTCATCCATGAAATCAAATGCATATTATTTATTCGGGTATTATTGGTTTAGTTAAAGAACATAACTACAATAAAAAATAAATTATAATGTAAATATTTCGTTAATATTTGTCAGCATTTTACAGTTGTTTTAATTCTTGATTGAAATAATAATATTTTCCTTGACTAACACGAATTTATTTGAAAATAATATAACTGAATTCCAATATTAAAAAAAAAACAATAAATTATTAGTAAATTTTAATAGAAACACATTAATTATATTGTAAATCCCCATGTTTCCCAATTGTTGTGGAAATCAAGTCGCTCTAACTATTTAAACATGCGCGAAATCTCAGCATGTTTGACAACTCCAAACAGAATATTGCTCAATAAATCATTTCATGAAAAACTTTCAGATTTTATAATTAAAATTTTTTTAAAAATCCATTTAAATTTATCAAAGAAAATTACACATTAAAACTTTTTTATTAATGTGGAGTAATTTACAAATAAATAAAAAAAATTTATTAAATTATGTAAACAAAAAATGACTGGAAATCAGCCAAAAGATTGCACCAACAAAAAAATCTCCTCCCACTGTCGATTAATGAACATAAATATTAACAACACACTTTATGACCCTAACAGAGCGCTCCCAGCTGGCGCTTTCGTTCACACAAAAAGACATAAACCACCTGAAATTTTATTACTTTGCCGCACAAATCAATTAAAACGAATTCAGTTTAACTTGAACAAAAGCTCTGTAAAACAAACAAAAAATCTGAGAATAACATAACCGAATGAATATATACTACTCATAAAATCGAATTGGCTAGCATAATTTAATTATATATGATTATGTTAGAAAATTAGATTTCGCAATAAAATGAAATTTTTATATCAATTCTTAAGAAAATTTTTTATTTTTTTAAATAAAAAATAAGAACAAAAAAATTTTTAATTCGAAAAATTGTGAGATGTGTCCAGATTAAAAGAGGAAGGAATACATAAATTAAAATATACAAATTTCAGACAGTTGACAGTTATATAGAGATTGATCAGCAAATATACAAGTTGCAAAACCGGACTTCACATGACAGAAATGACACTAAATTTTATTCTAATAAATAGTCGGATGACATGACGCCAAAATATCCTTACTGTCATTGGTCGCCAAACATGGTAAATGTGTGTGATAAAATCACATGCGCGCACACACAGACACAGTGACTGACACCAACTGGCACACCATAGATGATCTGGCATAAACATACACACACACAATAAATCACAGTAAAAGACTCACGCTGTGATCACATCAAACTTACACTCATTGATCATTCACATTTATGGCAAATTATTATTTCTACAATTATTTCACTGGAATAAACGATTCCTATTGATAATTATACCTAATAAGGTTAATTCAACTCGTCGTAAACTAATTAATAAATTAATTATATCACATTATTGCGAGCACATTTTTCAATTAATGCTTTGCATGACTTTATAATTAAATTATAATAATTCATGGTGGACATTAGATCATTAAAATCCCTGATTTATCATTCTGGTCACCAAAATCCTCGCAATAGATCCTGTAGAAAATTGTTAGATTTTTCATTCGTACAAATTAATGTCTCGGTTTTTAATTAAATTTATCCATGAAAATCTGGACACGAGGAAATTGCATAGAATTGAAGTAACACAACAAGGCCGACAATTTTCAGTTCCTTTTCATTTTATTTAAAACAGAAAGATTAAATTTTACTTTTTATTCCTTTTACAAGCGTTTTAGACGAGAATCAATTACTATGTCCACCAATAACAAGGATAATGGAATATTCCAATTTTCCCAATACTCATTAAACATGGCAATCGTAAATTGTTTATAAAACGGAAATTGAACGAATTATTGTTATTATTTTATTTACATTATATAATAATAGTAATATTATTAGTAATATTATTATTAATGTTAAAAAATAAAGAAATTTCCAGTAAAATGCCTTAAGATTATTTAAATACAGTAAAAGAATAATTGATAGAATATATTTTTAATATAATAAATTTCCATTTTTAATTAGATATATTCTTAATTATTTAATATAATTTATTTATTTATTAAACAAATAATATATATAATTTCAAACTTGATAATAATAATAATTATTATTATTATTATTATTATTATAATGAATAAATTTTGAAACAATGGTAATAAATTAAGAATTTTTTAACTGGCTATTTAAATTATAGACTAAGCTGAAATAAATTCAAAAATATCTAAATAACGACATCATTTTTACCATTTGTGATACATTACGATACCATAAAAAATTGTAATGAATTTCATCTACGATTCCATTAAAGCAACGAATAATGGAATATATAAAACATCGGAAAAGACTCATCAAAAACTTTCCCATAAATATTTTTATGACTAAATGCGTAGTAGAATTGTGGTTCATTCAGTCTAATTTGAATTTTAAAATATGCTAATAATAATAATAATAATAATAATAATAATAATAATAATAATAATAATAATAAAAACAATTCAAATAAAAAAGTAAACTTCTTCTTCAGAGTTTATTAATTGAAAATTATCGACTTAAAATTTCATAAAGACAACAAAGAGAGAAGCAAAAAGAAAAGATAGATTCAATCAGAAAGATTAGGTAAATTTTGTATTTAAGTGAAAAAAGAGTGAAAGTGACATCAAAAGCGTATTATATAATTTATTAATTATTTTATATTTATTTGATGCTGCTTTCAGGAAACATTCATTTTATAATAATAATATTAAAATAACTTTTTCATTTTCACCTCTGATTTCTTTTCAATTGACATTGTATTTATTAAAAAGCTTGACTATGAATCAGTAAATATATCGATGTTTTTTATATCTTTGCTGATTCATAGTCAATTTTTTAATAAATACAATAATAATAATAATAATAATAAATAATAATTCATTAGAAATTTAATCAGTATTGGTCCTTGACACTGAATTTCAAATGGTGGCAGCGAAACGTGATAAATTAATAATTTTCTGCTCTATTTAAATAACGCAAAGTTCATGTCTTAATAAAACAAAGACAAACAAAAATGGGAAAACAAAATAAACGAGGTGAATACAAAGAAATTGCTATCATATTCTGTAATCATAAACCACTTAATCCAAAATAAACCTAATTAAATACACTAAAATGAAATAATTTCCAATTAAACAAAAATAACAATAAGATTTCCGCATATTAGATTAACTTTTCCTATTTTATTTTTTCTGAATTTCAACGCTGAATTCCAGAATAAGGAAAATGAATAAATGGTAGTTGATGCCTGCATGAAAAAATGTATGGAATGATTAAGATAGGAAAGAATTTTACAATGATGAATTCACCGTTAACAATACATTGTAACACCGAAGAGAATTACGCGGAAACGGAATGCTCACATTTTATAACAACCACGCACAAGCAAAATATTCAATATACATTCATAGAAATTAACATTGAATTTCTTCAAAATTATTTATTTTAATTTTAAATGTTTTCATTAATTTAATTTTAATCGTAAAAAGTTATCGAAAGTCACTAAAATATGAAAATATAAATTAAAGTGTTTTATAAATTGACACAATACCGAATTTAGAGGTAATTATAATTATAACAAGAGATCTATGGAGAACGACAGGAAGAAATATTAAAAAAACAGGGTCATTCAAATTATTAAGGGATTCACGGAAAGTTTCTAATAAGATAATTCAACTCACTCATCCTTAACACTTTGACAATAATATATTGTTAGGTCCATCAATTATCAGTTATATATTCGAGATGTCGTCTCCGGTTATTAAATGAATACATGAATATATATACAAAAACACAGTTAATTCTATAAAAAAGTAGTTAATATTAGTTAATATCATGAAAACCTTTAAAAATTAAGTCAATCTGACATTGTTGACGAAATAAGTATTAGATGTGATATTATTTTTTATATTAAGAAACGGCATGCAAAATATATCACATATTTCACCAAAAAATACAGTAATTTTTAATATAAAATTGCAAAATTCACGTTTTTTAACTCGTAAAATTTAGGTAAATTAGTAGTTACTGTTGTATTTTTTCAGTTTACTTGTAGAAATGGAAAACTCGTAAATTTACTAATCTATATATCTTATATATATATATATATATATATATATATATATATATATATATATATATATATATATATATATATATATATATATATATATATATATATATATATATATATATATATATATATATATATATATATATATATATATATATATATATATATATATATATATATATATATATCTTAATTTTATTTAAAATAAACGATAGGTAATAAAAGTTTCATTTTAGTCGTTAAAATATTTCAATTGATAGAGAAACGGCTAAAATTTCTTTGTAAAAATGGATTATTGGATTATTTAAACACGAGAATTGTGCGTGAGTTTTCAATTGAATATTAATCAAGGAAGTTTCAAGTGCAACTTGTAATTTTAGATTAATAAAGTAAAAAATTTATTTCTAAGGTAATTTGGAAATAATGATTAAAATAATAAATAAAATGAAAAAAAAACATTTATTAACTATATCACATTGAAAAATGTACATCGTGAAATTTTTAAGAAATCTATAAAAATCAAAAAATATTAATTCCAATTGAATTTATGTTTGGATGCAAAATTTTATCAAGTTTTGGAAACCCGGGAAAAGTGTGGAATGTAACAAATAAATTGAATAATGAAGTGAAATGATACTGCAACAATTCCTGCCTTAATATTACCCACATAATTAATTTGAAATCAAACATGCCAAGATCAAAATTTATGGATTATAATGTCAAAATGTTTTCCTGATTAATGCATTTCCAAAAATTTCCACAAAGGAAATAAAGTTATATAAATATTTTGAAAATTGTGAAGATGAAAAAAATATTAAAATCAATCAAAATTTGTCAAGAATAAAAAATAAAAATTTGATAATAAAAAAATATTTTAATTATTTAAAATTAATTAATTACCAGAAAAATTCTAATTACCTTTGGTAAAGAAACAATATGGCATGCGTTTTATTTGTTAATTGATCATCAATGTACATTTTACAATATAACCATTAAATAAATAAAATATCATATTTTTTCAGAACAAACCCCTTGCAATCAACTATTATTTTATTTAAAGTGATTTTTATGTAGTTAAGGGGCGTTTCAATTTTAGGGAAATGACAAAAATCAAATAAATTTTAAAAAATTTATTAAAAATAATTCACGACATATAAAAATTACAACGGTTAAATTTAATTATAAAATAATGAAATAAAAATAATAGATCAAAATGAAAGTCAAATCATGCCAATTAAGAAAATTTCCAATTCACAATAACAATTCAATGCCAATAAATGATTTTATAAAAAAACTCAGTCAGGGAAATTGATACTAACTAGAGTAGAAAAAATTCAATTCAATTTCCATCCATCACGCTCTAAAAACTACTCTTTTTCAATAAAATAACCGGGACTTTGTTTAAAAATAAAAAAATATATCTAGACAGAAAATAAGTTGAAATGATTAATTAAAACATTGCAAAATATTATTTCAGTAAATTAAGGTATTGAAAACCGAACGTAGTATTTCATTAGATTTAATTACATTATCATATCGCTCTAAATGTTTCTATTCACTTTCTATAATTTTTCCTCAAAAAAATTCATCTATCCAGAGCTTATTTAGACATTTAAAAAAAACTACAAACTAAAACTATTAATTATTATTATTATTATTAAATGTATTTTTAAATTTAACATCCAGTTGATTTATTTGAAACATAAAATCAAGTACCAGCTTTTTGCTGTAAAAAAACAAATTGGAAATCGACATTATTTTATTGTTGATAATTAACGGAGATAATAAAAATTTTCAAAAAAAATGATTTTAACGTGTACCAATTTGATAAAAATGAAAATAAACGAAAACAATAAAACAACCACTATTCCTATTACAGATTGGTCGGATGGAATGAAATAGCATTTTATGGGATTTTGTTAATTGTTATGTTGAGAGACGCTGCAAGTTGGCATAATAAATATTACGGTTGATAATGCGTATTATGAATTATTTGTCATATTAACTCAACTCATGTGAAGAAATTTACAACATTATTTCATTTATATTATCAACATTTCATTGAGTTTCAAATTATTTGCCAACACTGCATAACAAATTTTTTAAAAATGAAAAAAATAGTTTAATTATCAATGAAAAAGTTTATTATACGCAAAAATAACAAAAATTCCGACCCGGTGTCAACTGTGCTCTCTATAAATGACTATCTAAATCAATAAAAATACAGTGAATTCAAGATAACAAGACCATTTTGGGAAACTAAATTTTCGTCATCTTATCCGGGCCGGTTCCATTGATCAAAGATAGAAGTACCAATCAAAATTACATTTATTTAGAAGTAATAAATTTGAATAAGAACAAAAAAATGTAACGAAACCTTGATAGAGGCCATATGTGAAAAATGGTTACCATTTATAATCCTTAACACTAGAACTACTGAGCCCGTCAAAATGACGGTTTCTTATTTTCTTGCTACAAAATTATATAATTACAAATAATATTTTTTTTAAACAATGCATGACTTTTTAGATATTTAGTGGTAATTACTTTTATGAGTTTTTTTTAAAATTTTTAAATGTATTTGAAAGGCGAAAAAATTTTTGCTATACCTATTTCTACCGACACCCGTCAAAATGACGGGTACCAATATCAAGGTGACTGGTGACAATAAAAGTAAACATATTTAGGATATTCTATATATCATAAAAATATTCATGCACGTCATTACACTACACTTACCACTAGAATTGCTAGACTAGTCAAAATATTTAGTTTTCATTTTTTCCAATTTTATTTAGTTTATTTTTTGCATTTATTTATAGACACATGTAAATTTATATATTTATAAATTTATGTAAATTTATATGTAATTATAGTACGAATATAATAGCAAATACTCTTCAGAATAATAAAATAAATCGAAGTGAGTAAATTCAAAAAAATAAATAATATTTTGGTTCTTATATTTTTATTACTAGGCTATAAAAATGACGATAAAGAAAATAGTAAGGATATTAGAAAAAATACAGGATATACCAGAAGAATTCTCTGATATTGAAGATTATGAACTTTATGATAGTGATGGGGAACTAATCGATAATAATAACGGACCGTACGGTATAAATAATGACATTTTAGATAATGATGTGGAAATGACATTTATGATGGTGAATCTTCTGAAAGTGACAATGAATATGGAAATTTTTTGAATATACGAACAAAAAAATTATCTTCAATTAAAGATGATAATTTATTCGTGGACCGGTCAATAATAAAAAATCTCAGTGCATTCGAGAATGGAAAGTGTAATAAAGCATTTCACATATTACACCAAAATTAAATATATTATAGTTCATATAAAAACGTAACTACAATCTAGGAAACATAGAAAACTTTTTCACCACTGACAATCTTGAGATCCATATGTAAAGAATGCATTTGCAAAATCTGTTTTATTTAAGAATAATTTGCAACTATTTTAATCGAAATAGTAAAATCTAATGAAGAGATCAAATTGAAAAAAATAATATAACGAATAATAGAAAGTACGTATTGATTGATAAAATGTTTATAAGATATTAATTCAAAGTCCAATATATTTAAATAATCCGTACATATATTAAATTCTCCACTATTTTTTAGAGTTACATAAACTGATTAATAAAATCGTATTAAAACCAAAAGGATAACAACGGTAACGTAACGAGCCTATTATTCAAGTAGAACACTATGGGGGTATCAACCCAGAAAGTGACGAAATTTAAAGTACATCATTTTATCTAAAATTCTTATTTATATTTGAATTTCCGAATAGTTAAAATATTATTGAAAACACCAAAAGCCAATTTTTTCGCTAAAAAATTTATGGCGGTTAAGATTACCAGAGTCAGCGCTTAAGCCGTGAATATTATCATTATTTTTCTAATTTAATTTTTAATATAAACGTTCAGTAGTTAGTCGTAATGAATTAATCATTTCAATAACATGAATAAAAATTTGATTGACAATTTTTTAGAAACATTTCAAAAACTTGAAAATAATATTAATATTAATATCAAAGTTAAGATCTGTTTACATTTTACATTAAATAAACATGTTATAACTACACCTAAACTTATCATAATAGTCAATAAATAAACATGTCCACCTATCGAATATACAAAATTCTAGTTTAAACCGAAATGATCTTCCCAATTATCCATCAATTATGCGCACATAAATAATAATGTTTTTATCCTAAAGAACGAAATGGAACTGATTTTCTTCTAACAATTACAGAATTCATTATTTAATATAATTTTCAAGGAGAGGAAAACGATCATTTGATCAATGATTCATAAACGATTTGATTGTTTAAATAAATCAGAATAAAAGAATTTAATTTCTGAAATGAATTTAGTGAATTACCAAATGATTAACTTCATTTATTGAAATTGGAAATTCTCCAAAAATCATCAGTCAGTAAAAAAAAACAAATCACAAAATTTGCAGTTGCGACGAATTGAATATGGGAGATTGGAAAGCAGGATGAAAGTGGAGTCAGATATAAATTATCATCGACCAATGTTTACAGCAGCACATTGAAATTCGATATAGGGATCAGCAGAAGGACAATGGGATCAATAGCTCGATGATAAACAATCAATGATCAATTATCACTTGATTTGGTTCATAATTAATTAACTCATGCGATAACTCTCAACCAAACAAATAAAGGAAAACCCGATTCTCAATTCCAATTTATCATTGATGTAAATAAAATTTTCAATGGAATTTTTTTTAGAATAATAAAATCAATTAATTGGTTTAATTTCACTCATCAATCAATTTCAATTTATTTAAACAAAATTATTATTATCTTGGAAATTTATTTCATCTAAATTTTGAAAAAAGATTTTTTTATAAAAAAATTAAAATTTAAGTAAACAATTGATTTGTTAGAGTTAAGTTAGAATTGTAAAGTATTTCATGTTTGCAAAAATATACCGACCCCTCCAAACATATTTAAAATATTTCCTATTGGTTTAAATTATATAGTGATGATTTCTAGGTAGCAGCATTAATTAAATGTTAAACAATTAAATGATAATTTAAGCCTTTTACTGCTTAGTAAATATTTAATAAAATGAAACAATTTTCAACGATAAAAATAAATCTTTTCAATAAACTACCGAACGATCATATTAAAAATTAAATTAGAGATGTAAGGATTATTTTTACAGTTTAAAAAATTGTTTGAAAAAAGCAGTGCTGAATTTTTTTGTTAAATAAGAAAAAACATTGATTAATATCTAAAATGAAGATAAAGGAAATTTCTATTAGGTAATTTTACTAACGAAAACTACCATGCTGTGAATATCATTTTTTTGGTAGACACGCATCACCAACTTCAATATTTACGGAATGAATTAAAAAAATTGTTATGATTGAACACCCATTCAAGTATTCTTCGTTCTGTTTCCTATTACCAAAATTCGATATTTTTTTTAAATATTTTTTTAATCCGTTCACGGTACAAATTTTATCATAAAACTTTTAATGCAATATATATCCACAGGATCAATTGTTAAACGGTCGGTTATGATGTAGTATTTATTTCAAAATTGTATTAATTGGATCCCAAAATTCTCATTTCCTTCAGTTCTAATTCCATGGGATTTGAATGGAATTCTAGTGTCTTTTAGAAAAGTACTAAGCACTTTGAATATAAAGCAATAAAAAAGGTGAAATTTCAATAGGAAAAATTGAAAATTAATCGAATTTCAAATGAAAACTACTTTTAATGTTATATTCCATTCTTTTATTAGAAGATAATTAAGAGGAACAGCTGGAACTAGGACCGTATATGCCAAAATTCATAAAGAAAAAAGGACTTATTTTGTAGTAAACTCATAGCGGTTGAATTATCATTGAAGTCGGTGACACACCAAAAATTTTGTCTTGGGGCAAGTTGAACCGATAAAACTAGTTTAAAGAAAATTTAATAAAATTTATTTAGTGATTTTAAAAATTTGCTTTATTCTTTTTACGAAATTCTATTTTAAGCAGATTTTCAAAGTTACCGGGTTTATTTCAAACATAAAATTCACACAAATGACGAATATATTCCACTGCACTTGCTGTTTGAGCATCTTTTTCATTTTGTCAAGTTTTTGATCACTACAATTAAATAATAAAATAAATTTTAATTAAAAGACTTTTTGGAAAACTTTCTAGTGTTTTCTTCTTTATATTAGTGGGGGAGGGGGCGGAGCCGCTTGCTCCTCCCGGATGCGCCACTGATTGAAGTACTGCTAAATTCGGCGACAAAACCCTAACACAATTAAAATAAAATATACTATGAACTATAAAAAAGTTGTTGAATACTATATTTACACATATTTTTGAAATAATATGGAATTTATTAAAAATTAATGTTTAAAAATTTTTTAATATCTCATTTTGATGATAGTATTTCAAAATATTTTAAAAATGAATTAGGCAAGTTATAAAGAAAGACGAAATTTATCTTTTGAAAATTATTACGTTATCAATATGATTTTTAAGTGTTGGTTTTAATAAAAATAAGTTTAACCGTTTGGGGACGGTAGGCCAGCACTGCTCTCCACGAATTTTGTTCCAGACGTTCAACAATGAATAATGGCCAGCTGTGCTGGCCAAACTTTAAAAAAATCATACCACGATATCGGCATTCGTATACTCAAATATTTTATGCTAAAAACCCTACTTATTAAAATTAATTCCGTCCGCAAACGGTTAACTGAATTTTTTTTAATAAATGACAAAGAAAAACTGAAATCTTTACATTTGATCAACTTAAATATAATATTATTTTCTAAATTTGAAAATCTCAATTAAATAAAAGGCTTATAAAATTAAAATGGATAACAAGATTTATAATATACTTTATAGTATAATTTTAATTTGCCTTGGAAAACTACTATTCCAAAAAGTCTATTCACTTAGGAAATTATTTTTTATCATTACCTATCAATGAAACGTTTAAAGTTTCTTTTTTGTTTCAACTTTCTTTATTCTTTGCAAATGTTACAAAGCAATTAGTTACAAAAAATATTCTTAGCGAATTAGAGAAAAAATGTCAAATAAATGAATGCAAAAATATGAAACTCCATTTCGTTCATTTATAAATAAATTATAACAAATATTCATTTTTATTTGAATTTTATTTCTTTTTATCTGTTTTAGGAATAACCACAATCAGTATTCGGTGAACCTATTAAATCAGCCGTTCCTGTGACAAGAAAGTAGGAGTGTACAAATGGAACAAAATTAAAACTAGAAACACGACAGTCCTTTTAATTTCTGCTACTGTTAACAAACTGGCTTTGCAATATAAAATATTTATATAATAACAATCAGAATATTAATATACTAGATAAATATAAAATTTCAAAATAATTCTATGCAAAAGAAATCGAATAAGAATTTTGGAACTCTATAAAAAAACTCTATAAAACCCACGACATTTAGGCCTCATTATATAATTTGTCAATTGAGTGGTGGCTTGATTAAATTCACTTAACATTACATCAAGATTTCTTTAAACCGTTTAAGAAACTGAAAATTTTAATTCAATTATGAATAATTCATAAAAATGCTATCAGAACGAATCTGTTTGTATATCATTAATTTAGTCTAATCTATACATGGTTCCTTATACCGCTTCCTGTCTCAGCATATTGATCTTTTTATTTACTAGGTTCGAGTGTATTCCCAATTTGTAATGTGGCATGACTTTATTTATTGTCAATTTACTCAATGAATAAAGCAAGACTTTATCATTTCGAATTATAACATTGAGAAGCCCAACACCCTCTAAATATTTAAATAATATATTGTTTTACTATTATTAGTATTATTATTATTTTTATTATTATACGAAAATTAAATTTTTTAAGATATTACAAATTTGATTGGATTTTATATATTTTTGAAACAAGAAAAAATTCAATTAAAAGGAATTTATTTATACCGCGATTGATTAATTAATTTTGTTTTGGAGTGAAAATGACCTATTTTAGGTTGAAATTTGATTTCTTGAATAAATCCTGCCGAAATGAATTGCATATTTTATTTTAAAGTCTATTATTATTATTATTATTATTATTATCATTATTATTATTATTATTATTATTATTATTATTATTATTATTATTATTATTATTATTATTATTATTATTATTATTATTATTATATAATTTATTATCCAGGCCCAATAAAGTAATCAGCAACAGCTTTGGAACACTATAGAAAAGACAGCTGATACAATTATGAAGAAAAACTTGATTATTAAGAACTAATCTGTTTATTTCATTACAAATTAGATTATTGGACGTCATCAAAAAAATAAAGGAAACATCAACGTGTTTCGGCTAATCTATTTTCGTAAATTTATTTAATTAAATTGCATTTACTCTGTTAACTTTCTTTAATCTTAAATTTGAAAGTAAAATACTATTTCATCAGCAAAATAATTAATTATTGAAAGAATTATGAATTTAATTTTTTCGCAGAAAGGAATCTTAGGCGAAATAAATTAATTTTTATAAATACAATAATACATTTCTATTTGGATTTTAATTATGTCATATTTGAACATGAAGTAAAAATTTTTGTATTAAAACTGGAGTATAAAATAAAATTCGATGTGCAATATCAAAGTAAAAGATCATTTATATGCATAGTGATGACAAAGGTTTCTGATAACTGACTAATTTATATATCATTTTATATTCTGAACTATTTGTTACATTTGATCTGGATTAAGTAATTATTCAATCACAAAAATTTTTATTCAAAACATCTTCTATTTATAATCATTTTTATCAAATAACTAATTTCGTGCTTTAGTCATACATCCAATTTATTCTACAACAATAATATAACTAAATGATAAATATTTTAAAATTCTTAAAAATATTGAAAATTCATATGAAAATGTAAATGAAAATGATTTTAATTAATAATTAAAAACTTTGTTAACAAAGATTAAAATTCCGAATTATTTGTATCATTATTAGAAAAAGTAATGAATAATATTAAAAAAACTAAATTATGTCTATATATAAAACAAAAATAAAATATCAACGAACTCAAGGAATAATACGAAAAAGATTAATATTATACCACCGTTCTAAATTAAAAGTAAAATTTTAAATTAGTTATAAAAAATATTTTTATGAACAAGTCAAAAACAAAAAACTCAATTATCAATAGAAATACCATTAACATATTAAACAGAACAAAATTCCTCTCTCTGTCAAATCAAAAGAAAAGTCTCATTTAATTGTATAAAACATTCAACATTGAAATAGAAAATGCGGATAGAACACAAACAACAACAATAATATCCTATAGAAACATTTATTAATATTTATTATTAATTCTAAATTAAAACAATAAACGAAAAGAAACAGAATACCATTGAAAAGTATTTAAAATAAATAATTACACATGAAATGTGTTTATTCATTATTAATGGCTTTATTCATAAATTAATAGAATGACGGAGAGAAAACAGAAAAATGAGAGAAGTATCTTTTTTGAGTCTGTACAATTGAAAATTATAGATAATTATTATAAAACCGATAGCATTACACAATAATTAAACAATTGTCTTATCATATAATCAATAATCACCTTGCGATACAAATTTTATTTTACAAAAATATTTCTTTTTTAAAAGAATTTAATTTTAAAGCAAATTTTTGATTAATTTCCATATTTAAAAAAAAGTTAAATCAATATAGATTTACACAAAATTAATAAAAAATAAATTTATAAGCAATGCATTAATGAAAAAATAAAATAAAATACAAATGAAATAAAACACGAATTTAATTAAATGATATTGTATACATTTCACAGTGCAAAGCCATTTCTATTGATTTATTTTATTGATACTTCATTAATTGTCCACAAATAGGGTGGATTGATTAATCGAGGTTTCTATGAAAATTTATAAGATTTTTTTCCAGAAACTCATCAAGCACCATTTGTGCTCAAATCATCACAATTAATACTAGCGCACGAAATTTATGAAAAACAAATCAAGAATTTTTATCCAGAAAGCGAACTAATTTTTCTAAAAAATATTTTAGTTTCAAAGTCCTTTTTTGCAATTACTATATAAATGGAAAAGTAGCTTCCGTGTAACCTATTCCAATTGCAAGGCTGCCAACATTTGAGATACATAAAGTTGAAGATTTTTTTTATAAAAACACTAGAAAAACAATTTGAAATTATAAATGTAACACATAAATTTTTAATTTTAATTTTAATCAAACACAAAACATTATACCACAAATATTTTCAATAATTGCCATTTTTAAAAATATTGTAAACACCGGAAATGGCTACCAAACTCGAAGTCCAGAAAATTAATTCTTGGGATTAAATTAACAACATTTTCAATTTGCATTAATAACTACCAATAAAATCATTTTCTTCATCTAAGATCTGTTTTTAATAACAATTTCATTTATCTTTATTTAGTTTTCGACAAGTACTAAATGTTTTATATTTAACATTGAACTATGGTCGAAAATTAAATGAAGAGAAACTTCACCAACTGACATTGTATTACATGAAATTCCATGATATGATATATACACATTTCTTCCATCATTAGGATTTTAAATTTTCCGTTTTATTGCACATTTATTGAATGTTAATTCCAGCTTCTATTAAATTCATCAATGAAATTAACAATTTATGGCACCAACAAAATAAAATTTAAATCACCAAAAAATAATAAATTAATGCAGTAATTAATTAAATGTAAAATATTCCACAAATTGAAGACATTGAATTGAAATAAAAAACAATTTCAGTAATTAATTTTCGGAGGAGAAATAAAGGATAATGAATATTTAATCAATTAAAGATAATAATATAAACAAAGACACATAGTCGCCATAAACACGTACGAATATAGAAGATAATAAAATATATGTACATACGCATTAAAAAGCAATAAAAACAATGCCAGAGTGACGCCTCAAAACAAAATTTGCTCAGTAAAACAAAAAAAACTGAATATTGTTTTATATGTTCAATATTAATATTTAGTTATCGATATTATTCCCAGTCTCCTTGGTGACATAAATAAGCTGTGACTCAATGTTCCGCAAGATAAGCACACAAACTCGCCTGACGAACAGTGGGGTGTCGTCAGTCACATTAATTAAAGCCCATTCAAAGATCTGAAATGGTCTATTTTCAGACGGATGTGGGCGCCCACCGAGAAGAAATTGGAAAGTCAGTTTCACTATAACACGAGAGGAAACTACAGAAATCATCGTTATTCTCGTGATGCATGTATATCTACGCGTGCAATTGACGAAAAAAAAACTTTTATCTTATTTCAAAGCTCAGACTTCAAACAATAAAAGCCAACTATAATCTCAATCAGCCAGTGATTATATATTCCATTGAGTATTGATTATATTGCCATAAATCAGAGGATACAGCAAATTAATTAGCGAGAAATTTGGATCAGGCATCATAAAATATTGATTATTAGACTAATAGAAATCATTATCCAATACTAATCTCGAATCAATTTCAATTTCTATCTAACTCCATTAAATATACACAAAATAACTGCATTTTATAATAAATAAATCAAAACACATTTTGTAAATTACAAACTTTTTCATGTAGTTAAAAATGTAGCTCTACCCATATTTCATTCAAATCATTTATGGCATTGGGATGTTTTTATCGAATAATCAACTAACCATGCCAGGCAGCGAGATGGGCAATTAAATAGTCAAACTTTGGGAGTAACACTAGTTCATTTATTCATTTAAAAAATAATTTAAAATGCCTATCCTAAGATATTTTACTGTTCTTTCTATAATTTTATTACAATATAACTACAAATCTGTTCATTTATTTATAAATTCGTTTGCATTAATTCAAATCCAAGAGTAACAGATATTCAATGTGTCCATAATACATTCCATTTTATTCCTGAAAACCAATGATATAGAACCGTATACAAATGTAAAGAAGTGATAAGAGAAATGTATATGAGATAAAAAGTATTTATATGAAGAAAAAATTTCTTTTTTAAATTTAAAAATTATTTTTTAATTATGAAAAACACAAATGAAATAATAATTGTTTAGTTCGATATTTATTTACGAAATACAATTATGATATTTGAGCAGCTAAAACTTTGATCATTAAAACTATTATATTTCATTTTTATCCACTTTTTGTCATCAGAGAAAAACGTTTAGTAATAATATATTGTCCACCTTCACAGTTACCATTCAATTCACCGTATTCTAGTAAATTAGGTCCAGTAAAACAAGCTTGTTTTGTAAGAAAATATTTAAAATAAAACTATAAATAACTGAGGTTCGTTTCGTATTTTAAAGTCAATAAATTATTAAGGACCGTAAAACGAAAAAATTAACATTTATAAAAAAAAATTTCAATATTTCAAAATGTAAGACTAATATTAAAAATTAGACAGAAAAAATATTTTAACCATGGAAAAACATCAGTATTTATTTGTTTATTTATTTTCTCAATTATTAAATTGTTTTAGATAATCAAATAATTTTCATATTTAATTCGTAGTTGATAAAGATTGGACTCATCATTTTTGAACGGCCGCTATTTATAAAATAAATGAAAAATGTTTATCAGTCAATATGTAACTCTCAATCTATCTTAATCTATGTGTAACTTTTCTTGTCTCATTGTTGGAAAATGCCGTTCAAAAAGAAAAATACTCCAAAACTAGAAAATATTTTTGCAGTAATTATTTTTTCAATAGAATTTTAGAAAAAAATTTTTTTTGTAATTTAAAACAAAAATGACAATGAAAAAAATTAATTTATTATTAAATTTATATTTTCTGGTGTTGAGATCATAAATTTTTTTGATTAGATTGTCTGATAAAAAAAATGTAATTCGAATTTTCTTTCGGTAATTATTAATTATTGTTTCGTGTAACATGGAAAAATCTAATATGCGGGACTACTCTCCAAAAATGGGAGCTATATGAAAGCTTTATTTGCAAAATTGTATTAAAATGACTTTGTATGTTGTGAAATGTACAAATATACCAAACCAAATTCCGACTTTACTGGGATCTTTCTGTAATTAAATTAAAAAAACTTACAAAAATGATATTTTTTAAAAAAAGAAAAAAATTTGTTGGAATGGGAAAATTTACAAAATTATATTATAAGTGTGACATTTTATTAGTAATCCTAAAACTGTGAAACAAATTATTTTATTCTGACATTTTTACTAAATTTAGAGGCAATTAAAAGAAATAAAATTTAATAGAATGCATCATATTTCAGACATTTAGTGTAGCCAATATTTATTAATTTATCAATAAGAAAAAAGATATTTGGTCGAAATAAAATTAAAATCAGAATTTCCAAAAATTGATAATATTTTTATTGACTTGTATCGATAAATAATTATTGATTTACAAAAAAATGCAGTCATCGAATAATTAATTTTTAAAAATGATCTCAAAAGAATAAAAAATAATATTTATATACCAAAAAAGATTGATGTTTAATTTTTGATTTTTCTACAAATTGTATATTAAAATAAAAATCGTTTTTGTTTCCGAATGACTGTTTTTATTAAATAAAAACATTTTTATGTGATATTTGATGCAATTTCTAATGATATATTAGTTTGGGGCTTACTCGACTCTCAATATAACCATATAAGACACTTAATCCAAACCGGAATCGAACTCAGTGGATTTACTATCATATCCAGAATCAGAAAAGTTTAATACTAGACTGCAACTATTATTATAATTTTTATTTAATTACATAACGCCATTTGATGCTATTACAAACTTTAATTTTGTTAACACCGATTTGAACTATGAGAATTGCACAAACATAGTTTATAAGATGTCAAATGTATTTATATATTTAATATGAGCAGTACAACAATTGTTGGTGAAGTGATCAAATTCTGAGTTTGATTAAAAAGTTCCTGTGTTCGGTTTTAGGTAGGATCGAGATTCTTATATTGTACCGATACGAATCAAACCAGTCTGACATTAAAAATTGGATAGAATGTCAAAAAAAACTGTCGTTTTTAATTTCTTCATAAATCTCAAAGAAATGAATTTTACATTTTTAATACCAAAAATTAAAAATAATTATAGTAATTTACTCACTTTCTACTTTTTTTATTTTTGAACGATATTATCATATTTATTTAATCCAAAAATTGTTTGAAATCAATTTATGACTTTAAATATTTTGAAAAGAAACATTAATTACTCCTATATTCAATTTTAAATAATATATCAAAAAGTAGTTTTTATAAATAAAATCGAGGAAAATGTAATTAACAGAAGGGACTTTTTCCAAAATTCATGAATATCAAAAACATCGATATATTTACTTATGTATAATTTTCAAGCTCTTTTTAATAAATACAATGGAAAAAAAATCAGGGGTGATATTGAAAAAAAATTTCTTATAATATATATATATATATATATATTTATAAATTCACCTATTGCATGATATAAATAATAATGATAATAATAATAATTTTTCAAAAAAAACAGTGATATAATCAAAAACAGTTGAAACAAATTAGTAAAACAAATATAGGGAGATAAGCACATTTCATAGATCAATGACAACCGAATAGAATAAGAAATCATATCCATTTAAGAAAAGTATTTATAATAAAATTTATTTTTGTCTATCTTAGCATATTGCTGTAGTTGATTGAATACATTTTACAAACCATGTCTCGATATTTCCAAAAAAATATGAGAGAAACAAAGAGAAACTATTTCTCTGTTGATATCAAAATGTTATGTCTAAAGACAATAACATTTACGTTTATAGCTGGTATAATTCCATTGTTCATAGCCGTTAAACAATGTTACAATAATTATAACAATTGTAGTGCTATGATAAATGTAATCATTAAAAAAAGCTTTCATCGATTTCTTTTGTTTAATAAAAATTGACAAATTCTGACGCAAAAACGGGTACATTCATTCTAACATGAGAACTTGACTCTAATACATACAATAAAAAGGCAATTTTATATCATGCTTGATAAAAGAATTTTATCCAATGTTTTGTTTATTAAATTTATTTACAATCGCTTTTAACTGTCTTTCAAACAAATTTAATTTAAAAACTAGTTTTACTAATATGGTAAAAGAAAATCTAAATTTAAATTTCGTAAAAGATAAAAATTATTATATTATAAATAATCTTCAAAACAGCTGTCGACGGAGATGAATATACAAATTAAAATATTCACATTATAGGTCTAAATAATAATAATAAATAATAATAGTAATAATGTTTTACTGTTCTGGAAGTGTTTCCTTTTAGTTTCTAATTTTGATTTGGTATTCATGTTGGAAATTATAAATTTCAATAAGTGCATGCGGTGAATTAGTGAGTAGTCACTCTAATTCCATTAAAAGCAGACAATATTTATCAACAAAAACTCTACATTACCAATGGAAATCGTAATTTAAAGCTAACTCTTTGTTTATGGTCTGAAATTTGTTTTCATTCACATTTTTTACAGAATCAAAACAAATTTCGAAAATAATTTTGATTTGATAGTGAGCTTTGAGTTATTTTTGAGAAAAATTGAAACTAACTTGAGGATAAGAAATATAATTAATATGAATCTCATATTTAGGAATTTTGAATTTAATTCATAGAAATTCACCATGAAATAATTCACATTACTCGTTCTCCTCAATTAGGTTTGCAGTTCTCAAACTTAATAAGATACATTCTCTTTTTGGTAGTTGTAAAATGCGCATTGTGATATACTGTTTAAAGTGCATTTATTACATTGGATCAGATTGTTATAAAGGAATTTATTTCTTAAGAAAATTATAAGTGATCTAGAACTATGCCATTTATTTAGTTTTAAGACCCTCCATGTATAGATATGATTCCTAGATTTTCTTTAGTTGACAACCAACAACTACCTCATGTCTTAATAATTTATTTATCTAGTTACCAGTGGTTTATTAACTACTAATAATTGTTTAAATTAATGTCAATTTATAAATTGTGACGACAATAGTTTTATTCAATAATGATAATTGGCCTCAATATTCACTTCAGTGCGATAGGCCTATCGTAAACATAATATATTTTAGAACTTGGATTTCTTGTAAATAAATATTTAACTAAAAGTTATAACAACAATATTTGTTATTAAAACAAAGAATAAATACTTTTCGGTGAATTATTCCGAACGACTGAATGGGGGTCAACCAGATTTGAAAATAATGCATTTCGAAGCGGTAATACTAACAATAATTTGACTAGCAATTCTAAGAAATGTCAAATGACTTCTACAGTAGAATATTCCACCATTTCAATGAACAAGAATAGCTTTATTCTATTTTTCGTCAACACTTAATTATTGACACTTAATCAGAACTATTTTCAAACAACTAGATATTTATCTTTTATCGATAAAATCATGGGGAAGTGAATCTGGAAATCTTATTCAAGCGAGACTCAAGTTTATTAAATTGTGATCCAAATACAAAACAGTAATACAAAACTGCAATACATCAAGTAAACATTGCATATAAATAAATAAAAAGTTCTTTAATAAGAAAATAACTTAATAAAATAGTTTTATTTCAAAGTAATTATAACTAATAAATTAATATCTAAATTAGATTTAATTTGAATATTGCAAATAAATGCTATAATGAGCAAATATTAGTTTAAAAAAAATAATCTTTCCTCACACATGTAATATAATTAATATTATAATGGATAAAACGATATTTACTAATGTAATAAGCTATTTTATGAATGTGGTCATCACTTTTTCTATTAGAACTTAAATCGCAAAGAGAATATTCGTATGTAGAAATTTGTCTTTGTAAACCCCACAAGACATTGACTTTCTTAATTATATCCATTTTTATAATAGAATTGTAAGAAATCAATAACATGGCAAATTGATATTCGGTGCCAACGCCCATTTTACAGAATAATTTCATATAGTTCTAGATACATGTGTGATAAATTTCATATTAGTCACAACTAATAACGGCTATTATTTATTAATCAAATTAATTGAAATAAAATTAATTAACTAAACCGATTAATTCAGTTGAAATTTCATGAGATATAATGATAAGTGAAATAAGTCCAAATTTTGCCGATATTTTAACTAATAATAATCATTATGCACAAATCACCACCAAGCAGCCCATGATAAAGATTGTGAAAATCAGATAAACAGTCTAGTTATTGAAAATATTAATTGCAAAACATGGATTTGTGATAACTATACACGGGATTAATGATAAAAAATAAACAAATTCATTGCAATGAGATAAGAAAAATAAATTCAAAGACATTGGAAAAAATAAATACTCTACCAAAACCCCTTTCTTTTATATGGGAATGTTTGAAATGATTGCCAATAAAATAAGGACATAATTAGAGTCAAATAGTTCTAATCACTAAGAATTGATTCAAATAATTCACATTCAGAAATGTGAGGAGATAATTGTAAATATTATTTGATTTGGTTTCATGAGTGGTTTTTCCTTGTTAAAATTTCAATTATCTTCATTACAAATATAGATAGAGCATTTCCCACGAAAACCTTAAAAATATAATCCGGAATAAGGGAAACTGCAAATTTGTGTGTAATTGGTAGAGAATAAATAAGTATTGATAAATAATAAATATTTTTTGCTTAATGTATTTTGCAGTTTTTTTTAATAAAAAATAATATTATCACAGATCCGCGTAAAAAAGCAGATATTATACGGTCCATGACAGGTTTGGAGTTGAGAAAAAATGATATAGCTAATACTAGTTTTGATTTTTAGGATAAAACTACTGCTTTATAACGCACTTTCTCTCATTTAGTCGATTGGACAACTCTATTTGTGTGATTATTCTCATTTTTCACAGAATTATGTAACATTTAGAGTTTTCCTATCCTATTTTTTTGAAGAAGTCAACGTTTTAGATGTTTAAAACTGCTTTCCCTCTAGAATTAAATTATAAACAATGCACTTGTATGAAGCTTCATCAAAATAAATGTCAATAATATTTTTATGATGTCCTTTTTTCAGTCTATATAATACCAAGAATGGCTATGAAATTCAACAATATCATCGAGATTTCAAATTTACCTGGGCCATTCAAATTCAAATGGTAACGTAGTAAAACAAAAACTGGATCAGTTGCTTTATAATGTAATTATTAATGAAATGAACTACTCAAAAGCTATTTGACATCAATTTCGCGTGCTGATTATTATTGCATTTATTAGTGGTTATTTTCCATTGTATATTTTCTTTAAAAATATGTTCTTATTAAAATATGCTGAATAAATCTTTTATATTTTAAAACAGCCATTCGCAAACCAGTTAAATTTGTTTATTAAATTATAAGTTTAAAATATTCACATTAGATTAAATTAACATTTATAAAAACAATTTCAAATAATAAATTTTGAAAAATCAATAGAAAAATGTTCTCAGTAAAATTTCAAAAAAAAGAAACCCAAAAACAATACCAATTTTACAGAAGATTTTACGTAGATAATTTGCAAAAATAATTAATAACTTGATAAGAGATTAAACCTGTATGTTGCAAGGGAATGAAAGAAGACACAATCAATTATGAATATGATTCCTAATTAAATCAGTTATATCACGATAATCTTGAGTCGTGATCCATTTCATTATTAATTTATTTCTGAAAGACAAAGTCGACTTAAATACAAATCTTGTTATAACAAAAAACAACTTCTGTTACAACTGACATAATGTCATTGTAGTTAAACAAATCTGTCTTGTACTGCTTTTATCTATCGTCTCTAGATTAATAAAGGTATTTAAGGCTAATTGAAAAACAAAACTAGATAATTTTTTCAATTGAAACCTTCAATTTTGATCTATTTCATTAGACTTGTTCAATAAATTATATTAAAATCGAGCGTTTCTCAAATGAATATGAAATTTTAAAAGTTTTGTTTAAAACAATTTGCATTATTTCAATTTTATATTTTAGAAAATAAAAAAAAATTTTTTACATTTTCTTTGAACGAGATTTTGGAAATCTACTCGCAGATTGTGAAATTAATAATAATAATGGATTTAATTATAAAAACTCAATTGGTAGTTAAAAACATGGAAAATATTATCAAATATTTGGTACTTATGAAGCGTTTAGTAAATTTGCAAATTTTAGATTTGCTCATTTCACATAGAAATATAAAGTTCAGATTTTCTATAATAAAATGTTTTCAATTAATTACAATTAAATAACAATAATTCATGCAATATAAAAAAAGTATTATATATATATATATATATATATATACTTATACAAAATATATATATATATATATATCGAACTACAATAAAACAAAAAATAAAAGTCGCACCTCAAGACCAAGCAAAATACCTTCAATTCATATTTACCAAAGAATGCTATTTCTAAATATATTTCGTTTGTGTTAAATAAAACAAATAAAAATTATAAACCAACAAGCACTTACAAGAAATATGAGAGCTGAATTATTAGAAGATCTTAGTGCTGATTTATTTGCTGAATATTCGTTGAAATTGTGAGGTGGGAAAATAAAACAAGATCAATTGGGATTATTTACTATACGTATACAATTGATACATTATATAATTTTGACTTCCGTAAAAACGCCGGGTTTTCAGATAATATAATATATAACGAGATGGAGTAATGTGTAATAATAAATGTTTTAAGTAAGAATTAAGAATGTTTTAGATGATGTTTTTAAAAGGCAGTTCATAAAATATTTATCACACTAATTAGGAGAAACCAAAAATTAGCAACAACAAAACTACCATCTATTCTTCTAATACCAAACACGTGTTTATACAATCCACTTTGTCCCTAAAATCCATTTACTTTTCAATTATAAAACATTTCTAACATTCAGCATGTGGAACAGGAGCCTCAAACTTCATTAATCATAGGATCAAATGTAAAAATTTCTGATAACTTAAAATTTAAAATATAATTGAAACAGTAATTACAATATTCGAATTTAAAAGCTATTTCGAAAATTATGGTAATCCAAAAGAATATTATTATTTTTAATTCAATGGTTTCCGAAATTTTTTGAGATACCAAATCCTTGGTTTTAAAAAACTTTTTCAAAGACTGCATAACCCAATCAAAAATACAAAAAATTAATTAAAAAACAACCTGAATCAAGCATTTACTTTATATTCCATAATAGATGTATTTTAATCACGCATAACAAATTAAATAATGTTGAATAGCTATTCTAAGTCTAGTTAAGAAAATTTTTAATAAATTTAATAGAACTTTCAGTGCGTTCTTGTTAATATTGCTCAAGTGAGCGTAGCTGGTCCTCAACGTTTACTTAATATATCTTGAACCAGAAATCCCCCTTATATTTCTTCAGCGCCCACACTGTCGTTGGTAACCTATGATCTAAATTCATTTAACAAAAAAACTTACTTTTGATCAAAGATTTCACAAAAAGTGTTCACTTCAATTTTGAATGAAATTTAATGCTATTACCAATCCTTTGAATAAAAGAGAAGGAATAATTAAACACCAATCCATCATTTTAAGCAAAAGTTTTTTAGGAAAATAAAATAAAAAAATAATGTTAATTTTTAAGAGTTCACTACTAATTCAGACTGTTTGCAAAATTCAGCAACAAGTTTTATGATCCATGGCAGAAAAAATGATTGATTAACCATTAAGAAAATACGATGAAAATTCAATTGAAGTTAAATTTAGAAATCGTGGACAATTTCAAAACTTTCTGCTTTTTGTTTTTTGCTTTGTTTTGGAAATAAATGGGTATATACCGTATATACTCGCGTATAGGCCGAGTAATTTTGGATCAATTTTTGGTTCTTAGTTAATTGCATAATTTGAAATAAATTATATATTACCCAAAATATCATTTTTAATAGGTCGGCTTATAAGCGAGTACATACTGTATGTTATGAAATTTGTACGCAAGTTTTACCATAAAAGATATTTATTACAATTTTCCTTAAAAAAAATTCTGAAAAAACAGAAAATGAAATGAATTTAAATATCAAAAATCACAAAAGTTTCGTAAATAATTTGGAAATAATGTTTTAAAATTAAAATTTAAAAGTCAAAACAACATCATATCATTCTATGCAATTTCTATGTCATGTATATAAATTATGATTTTAAGATGCATTGATAAGGGAAGCCCTTCATTTTAATTAGTTCACTGTGGAAATTATATTAATAATATATGCAAATGAAATGAAAATTGAAAGAAACTTTTCGCTAAATATTACAACAATTTTAGAAATAATTAGTTTTTAAATTGAAAACAAAATTCATTATATGCAAATGGATTAGAGAGAACAAAGAATAAAGAAAATAGTCAAAATATTTTTTAAATAAATACTACCAGGTTTTCATTAGATTTATTATTATTATTATTATTATTATTATTATTATTATTATTATTATTATTATTATTATTATTATTATTATTATTATTATTATTGTTATTATTATTATTGGAACGTTGAGATCTTTTACTAAGAAGAAGACTAACAATTTTGAAGTTGATGACACCAGATTGTCAGAAGAAACTATAATTAATTACATCTGATGATTAATTAATTAATTATATACATATACTGTACTATAATGGATGTTTAATAAGACTTCTGCTGGTTTCTATTCGAACGAAATTTTATAAATACATAAAATATTTATTATAAAAAAGCATATCGATTATTCGAAATCATAAAAAGATTATAAATTGAATTCCTTGTGTACAATTTAACCGCTACTATTCAACTTTTGAGACAGGATAAAGTATTGAGATAGATATGTTAAGATGCCTTAAATTAACTTATCATTAGAATTAATTGGTATTTTACGTTTATTAAAAAGTATAGCTATTAAAAGGGAGTGGTTCAAAAAATGCTCCTAGTCAATCTTGACATATTGTATTATTTGCTAGTAATTTACAATTGAAGAAGTGCAAGTAAAATGAATTTATAAAAAAAACTATTAATATGAAAAATTAAATAGAAAAGAACCAATGAAGGATTCATTCAGAAAATATTAAAAACTAATTTGCATTAAATTACCACAATAACATTATTATTTGTTTATGAATTGCACGATAATTTAATTTTATTGCCGGTTTATAGCAAAACATTGATTAATTTAATTTTTCTTTAAATTTAGCGTTTAGGAAAATTATAAAAAACTAAGAACTTTGGTTTTGTTGAACATGAAATTCTGTCATCTGGAAAACTGAAATTTAATATCATTAACAAAATTTATTTATTTACAATTATAAGTTTAAAATCGAAGTTATAAATTATTAGATAAGTTAAAAGTGCTAGACAATGTTTAGAATAATTATAATAAAATACCAATAGATATTCACCATTTGGTGTCAGAAGTTTTTGAACAAAATGGAGTCATAACAAGTTTAAAATTGTATGAAAGATCTGAATCTTTTAATTATGCACTGTTCAAAATTGCATTTACTACATTGATACTGAGTGTTTTTTTATGTTTTTGTTACGCTTTTATTTTTTGCCAATATAGCAAAGCGTTTGTGCTGCTACTTTTGTGATGGGAAATATACAATATACAAATCCAGATAGGGAAATATTCAATAAATGGTATATATAAATAGCCGGATAAGGAAACGTATATTGGTATATATTCCAAAGTCAATGCCAAAGACAAAGGGTTAAAAGTAAATAAATATTTAGACATTTAAATGAAATTCTTACGATTTTGAGTTATACTAAAATATTTAATCTCATCTGCAAATTTTCATATGAAAATTTCAATTCGTACCAATTAACATATTAGCGTTTGACTACTGAAACATGGTGGTACAGTGAAAATCTTCCACATTAATCTGATATGTTTATTGAATAATTATTTATTATATAAAAGATCAAAATCAATTCGGTGTGAAGAATTGATGATTTTTAGTGAAGTATAAAATTAACAAAACTATAAATAAAACATGAAATATATTTTGAAACTTGATGGTCAAAAACAATTTCCTAGTAAAATAAATTATTTGTTCTTTAAATATATTATCAACTGATAATTTTAACTAAACAGTGGAAAATAACCGGCTAAATCTTTATAAAGTGTATATGATCAATTCTACACAAGAAATAAATCACAATTTCTTTTATTTGCGCAAAAATATAGCAATCTGGTCTTTACAAAATATTGCAAACTCAAGCAATAATCATAAGTTATCATATAGAAATTTGCTTGTGCCACAAATTATCATTGAAATGATAAAAAATACATCTTTTTTTCACTTCATTAACCACTTGCCGGGCGCGCGCTCAAATATCAGTGCAAAAAATGTGTACCATTTCGGGCGAGCGTTCACATGTGAGCTAAAACTCATATAGAAAAAATAGTGAATACAAACTCCGAAAATTAAAAAAAATATATTTACGTTATATTTTGATTATATACTATTAATTAATGATTTTAAAAAAAATAGTTTTTTTTGACCGAAAATATGAAAAAAAAATCGCCCGGCAAGTGGTTAAGGATTTATCTTCAAAAAATCAAATTTTGAACTATGAATAGCATAAAAATAATTTTGATGAATTAGACATTGTTAACGGCATCTAGAACTTGAAGGTTCATGAAATCTTGATTGATTTTATTAACTTTATATGTTTTAAGTAATCGAACAAATAATATATATATCCTAAAATTAAAATTAATGCGAATTTTCAATAAGCTACAAAATATATTTCAATTCCACGAATTATTCATTATTCCTTATTCTAACTAAAACCATAGAAAATCTATATAGTATTCTGAATTTTATTATCGGCTTATGCAATAATTCTTTATCAGAACGACCATTACTGACTGGATTATTAATTAAATTAGGTAAGTTGCTATGTTTAACAATTATCTCAGACGAAATTGTTGATTTGCTATTGCGTGAAATTTTTTCGCTTCACAAACCTTCAATTTTCATTTCAAATTCCGAGATCAATTAGAATTAAGAGAAGATTGAACTAGAATCATTAGAAAAACTAACAACTATACATTACAAAATAAATTCCATCTGAAAAATGCTTGAAAACTAACCTCAAGGAAACTTTTCTATTGGAAACAGTAAAAAGCAAAATTTAGCATTCGTTAACGTGAAATAAGAAAAACCAGATTCACACAGGTATGTTAATTCATCAAGAAAAATTAATTATTACAATTACATTTTTAGCACTTCGTTCTTAATATTTTTCTAAAAATTAGTAATCTCCTAAAAATTTTACTATGGTCTTGTAGTATAATTATTTTATTTTCTAATTTAATTCATACTGTACATTTTTACTATATGAATAGTTGGTTCAAAAATTGTGATTTAGAATCTAATTTGTGAATTGCCACGTTCTAATAAAATAATAATATTATTTGATGTTTATGGCCATTCCTCTTCAATATGATAACTTATTTTTAGAGACCAAATTTATAAAACAAGAATATCATAATTATTATAATTAATTATACATTAAAACGTAAATATATAAAATGAAACTTTAATACTTAAACAATAATAATTAATTATAGCTCTTAATATTCCAAATAATCAATAAATGTTGAACTTTATTACGTAACACTTATTCCATAAATTTTATTTTACGTTATTATAATAATAATATTTATTATTATTGATAAAAATGGATAAAATTTGTAAAATTCTGCTATAATTTTTATTCATTTACAGTAATAATTATCACTTTTAATTTAACATGAAACCTTGCTGATATTGTAAACTTTTCTATTGAATTTCTTTCTTTTGAAGTCTAGATCAATGTTTCTCAACTACCGGTATGTGAAAACCTTAAAAATATAAGTAGGAAAACTTCATGCGCGTGTGTGTGATTGGCGGAGAATAAATAAATACTGATAAATAAATAAAAAAATATTTATTGCTCAATGTAGTTTGCAATTTTTTTCAACAAAGAAATTTTTAAATAAAAAATAATATTATCACCGGTCCACGTAAAAAGCTGATATTCTGCAGTCCGTGGCTAGTTTTTGGTTGAGAAACACTGATCAAAAATCTAGATGACTGTTTTTTCAAAATTTTAATATTCAAACTATTAAAATTACAAATGTTTCGAATTATTATTTTAAATTTATTAAAAGTAGGTTGGAGCGGAAAAATTTTAAAATATAAAAAAGTTAAAAAGAATAAGTACTATAAATTTAGTATAAAAATTACCAAGTCAAATAAAATAGCAAAATGTAATCAATCGAAAGATACAGGGTTATGCATAAATATAAACAAAATTATTCATAAATATAAATAAAATTATGCATAAATATATACTAATTCATAAACAAAGGTCTCTTCATCGTATAGATGTGATTAAACTATTAGAAGAAAAGAGAATAGGATAGAAGTTGACACCTTACTCACCTCAATTAAATCATTTTGACTAATATTTTAGTTTTTTCATATCACAACTTTCAGCTCTTATGAATAATAGTGTTTCAAGATCTGATACTAAACAACAAATTACAGATATTTTAAATGATGAAATGGTTGATCTTGGGGTTGGTTTAGAAATATGAGACGATTTGTTGAAAAAGACTTAGCAAGATAAAAATTTATCTGATAATTAATTAAAAGTAATCAAATATAGATTTATAAATGGTAATTATTAAATGTTAAAATTTTACATCTTAAACTTATTTTTATGTAATTGTGTTGATCAATAAATTTCTTAAATATATAAATTTTTTGAATCTTTCTATATTTTTATTTATATTCATGAATAATTTTATTTATATTTATGCATATGAGTATTAGTAAACAATTTAATTTAATTTATTTAAAATTAGTAAAGGATTTTAAGTGTTTTTCATTTTAATGGTTTATATCAGTGTTTCCCAAATTGAGTCATGTGCTCTTTTAGGGACACAGAAAAATTTTCAAAAAGAATTATTATATTTTAATTTTCACATATTTATTATAACTAAAAATAAAATTAAATAATTTCGTAATTATAATTATGTAGAGATTAATATTTCGAAAAAATCAAAGACTATTTTAATTTTCAACTACAAAAGAAATTTATTTAATTAACTATTATTATTATTATTATTATTATTATTATTATTATTATTATTATTATTATTATTATTATTATTATTATTATTATTATTATTATTATTATTATTATTATTATTATTATTATTATTATTTTATTTAAATAACAAATTTAATATCTTTATATTTTCAAAGGTGAGATAAAACAAAACAAAACTGTTTTAAAAATGTTCAATATTTGTTTGGAAATTGCAAAACAAACATACAATATTAAAGTTAAGATAAATGAAATACATTGGTCATTTGAAAAAATTTAATTTAATTTAATAGTTGGAGTCACAACATATTTTTTGTAAATTTTTGGGGCACAAAAAATTAGTTTGGCAAACACTGGTTTATATATTTCAATTCTGAAATAAAATATTGGGTGGGAAATTTCCGATTTATAAAAAACTTGTAAAAATGACTTCTATATTCTTCGAAATTATATTATTATTATTATTATTATTATTATTATTATTATTATTATTATTATTATTATTATTATTATTATTATTATTATTATTATTATTATTATTATTATAACTAATGCTACAATTACTATTATCTATCTAAATCAGTGCTTTAATTAACAAAAAAGTATATACTTTATATCTAATGAAAAAATTCTAAAATTTCAAGTGATATTGAAATTATTCTGAGCCAAATTAACGCTATGCTGAATGGTAAAAAATTTATTTAAAATTGAAAAAACTTATTGTTAAAAAATAATTACCCATATAAATTAAAATTAATTAAAAATTAACATACCGAATTCAATGTCTAAAAATTTTAAGAAATTCATATTATAGTTTTAAATATTATTTTAAAAAATTAATAAATATAAGAAATTTTACTATAATAATAAGTAACCAAAAAATTATTGAAAGACTCATAAATAGTGTTAAAATTGAATCCTATATTGAATAATAGTTCAATTTGTGTATAAATGTTTTAAGCATTAAAGAAAATATGTTTGAATAAATTTCAACTGTAGTAATTTCTATAGTAAACTCGGTTAATTAAGAAAAAAAGGACGATTAATCGGTAAAATCAAAATTAGATTATTTGAATACCCTAATCTTGGGTAGTATACTCTTATTAAATACACATATTACATAATCATGTATGGCTTCATTTTTAATGAACGTGGATAATTTTAAGTATGATGACTTTAAACGATAAGAAGAAATATTTCTATATATCTTTATTCAAGGACTTCTTCTTTGTGAATTAAGGCTAAAGATTTCTTCACAACAGTTTTAACGCCATTAGAAATATAAAATAACCTATTTTAAAGAAAAATGAGTGTTTTTAAATTGAATTTGTATTAAAATCGTATTAATAAAAAGATTTTTCCTATTGTAATGAAATTTCCTTTATGAAAATATTTTTTATTCTCTAAACTGAACCCGAAAAATCTCCATAATTTCAACGTTAATTTTTGGTGCTGATTTCAGTAGTTAAATTTTAACCATAATCAAAAAAACATTTCACATTCACTATTTATCCATAAATGTTAAAATTAAACTTCATATTTATAAATATTCTCAAATAGAAAAATTTTTGTAAATTTTTTACATTCATTATCGAGATGTTCTTTTGTTTTGTCGAACTATTGTTAGCAATATGTTCCATTTTTAACAAAAATAAAACTTTAAAAGTAAAACAATCCTGATTTCATGATATTAGTGTTTGAAAGGAAACCCAATTCAATTAAAAATTTTCTAACAATATTAAGTAAAGAATAATACCGAGATCGTATTTTCAATGAATTTTCAACATGTGAAATTGTTTAAAGGAACATTATTTTATTAAAGAACAAATAATGCTTTTAAAGTTATTACAATTATTATTATTATTATTACTAATATTATTTCAGTTATTATTCTTAAAAATAAAATTCTCATTATAAATTGAAATTAAATATGTTTACCAAATAAATAACAGAAAATATTTTATTATTATATTAAATCAAGCAACTTTTATAACTACAGTAATTTAAATTTAGAGGCTTCATTATTAAAAATACATAATAAGAAAAGCAAAATAATGAATAGTGAAATAAAAAGTGTACATTTAATCAATCTGCATTATTAACTCAATTACTTTCTAACACAGCTTACATAAATCCGTATTTTTTATCACAGCTTTTAGACTTAAATTAAAAAAATTAACTGCAATTGGTATCCGAAAATTTCTGTGAACAATACATATGTTTATAAATGCAACAATTGTTAAAGCCTGATTTCAAAATAAATTCATTCAACCTATATAAACAGTTTGTAAAAAAAGGTTTAAATTAAAGCAATTTTTTTCTCATCTGAAAGAAATATTTAACTAAATTCTATAAATTTTTTCGTGAGTTTCCAGCTCAGCGACGTGGGAATATAAAAATAAACTTGATTCAGAATCAATGCATTAGTCTATTGTAATCGAAAATTATCAAATGGTCAATTCACAAACAAATAGATTTCAATAATTTCAAACGCAAAAATAAAAAAACTTTGAATAAACGAGTTTAAAAATTGGATTAATCTATAAAATAAATATCATAAATTTAACATTACTGATTTAAATATAATTTCTATAAAAACTTCGCGCTTAGGTTTTACGAATTAAAAAATCTTTCAAATAATTAAGTTGATAAATAATGAAATTTGTAAAAAAAATAATTATCTTATAATTAATAAGCAATAAATAAAATATCTAAGAAACTGATTTGTGAACTATTTATATTTATGCGTGGTTAATATTTTTTTGGATGAAATAATATTAGCATTCTTCCACACAATCTATGTTTCCAGAAATCAACAAGAAATAAACATGTGAACATAAGGAATAATTGATTGCAAATCACTTATTATTGCTGTTTCAACTTCCAATAAATGGTTTAAAAATAACAACATACCATCAGTCACTAATGATTTGTACCAAGATAAATCCATTTCAACAGTTTTATTAAAACAAAAGGCACAAAATTCCCAAAATTATAGATAAGAAAAAAATTGAATTTTTATCTCTCACTTCCTTGCAAATGATGCATGAAAATAATATACGAGATTAATCCCATTTAATGACAAATGTTTAAAACTAAAAAGTCCGTCAAGATTAACAATTTTATAAAATTGTATTATTACTTTGTATTTTGTTTGTAATTAATTTTTCTCTAAAAGATTAATTAACAAAATGTCGTTTAGAAATGAGCAAAAGATTAATGTTATTTAATAGGCTATTACTACTGAAAATCTCGGTAAAGATGTTCAACAATATAAAAAATGTAAGTTAACTCTTGATCACAGACAAATCTTAATTGTAAAATGGCATCTCAGTTAGATGTTTCGCAGCCCACGATACATCACGTTATAAAGAAAAACATAATTGGGAAATGGAAGTGGGATACTATACAAAAAAGGGTACCAAATAGTATTAAATCAAGAATTAAGTTTTTGTAAATATGTCATTTATGAAATTAAAGTCAATGAAAATAGCTATTATTCAATAACTTTTACAAAATGGACTAACTTCTATGTCAAAGGTCATGTCAGTTAATGGTTTCTATTCTTATCATAGAGAAAACCCCATTTTTCTTAAACAAAAAAAGTATCAAGTTCTACATTAATTGGCATCTATATTTCTAGTGGCGCAGGTGGTATGCTTTTCCAGTTTAATGCGGTAAAAGTTTTGTTAGTGAGTCTTGACAGATTTTTAATGAGCAAATGTTTGTATTTCGATTTTGTTAAATGTTAAAAGAAAATGTTTGGGCTTGTTTTAATCAAACAAGCCTAATATTATAATTAAATACATTTTAAATAAGCCTGCTCACATATACACCTATAAAAATAATACAACTTTATTTATCATTATCTAATTTCACAAAATATTTATTTTATATAACGTACATTATTTTCACAGATAATGATTAAATATTTCCATTTAAAAATGAATATCCCTTATTGCAGTATACCCTAATTTCACTGAAGTACTCAACGCAATTTATTAGTGAATAAGGTCGAAATACAATTTTAAATAAACTATAAACAAGGTGGAATTTTGACTAAAAGGTTTATTTTTACTTTTTTCAGTAAAAAGATCATAACCTTTAGCCGCTTACAAATTTTCAAAACTTAAATTATATAAAATCTCTAGATCAATGTTAAACATGAAGTGGGCCAAATAACACGTCTTTAAGTAAATAATAATAAAAATAATAATAATAATAATAATAATAATAATAATAATAATAATAATAATAATAATAATAATAATAATAATAATAATAATAATAATGGTACCTATCTCTGTATAATGACTTCATAAATCATCTGCTTAATAATCAACTCTTTCAAAACAAAATCTCATTTCATTTTTGGAATTATACTTCTATTATTTTGCAATAACCAGGTTCCAAACAATGTTTGTTATAATTTGTAAAATTTAATTGTAAATTTAATAGTAATAAATAAAAAAAATAATATGTCTGAGAAATAAGCGGTATAGTTAATAGAACATTAATCAGCTCACAGTAAGTAAAAGTATTTTAAAAAAATTAATATAATCAGTCATATTTACAGATCTAAAATTTTGGAAAGTAAAAAAATGTTAAAACAAAATCCAAAATGTTTAGACGATAAAATAACTAATAATTGGAAAATAATTAACTTGCTTATTTTAGTTAATATATGATAAATAATTGAGGGCAAATTGAAAAATAAATCCTTTCAAAATCGTAACTAAGAGACAATATAAAGAATATAAGACGGAAAAGGAACTCATTCATTAATTTTACTGTTAAATAAATATAAAATAGGGGGAAAATAGAGATTGCATTTATTACATATTAATTAATGCGATTATTACAATTGCAAAATGAAAGTTAACAACACACTCCTTCAGTATTTGAGCAATTATTATAACACGATAATCGGTAATCAGGTAATAATTACATTTGTTTGAATCAAGTTAAAAATCTTTTGGACAGACTCGACTTGACAAAACGAAAATATAAACTGTAGAAAAAGAAAAATTCTTCGCTCACACTGTCTATTTAATTACTGTTAAATAGTAATAATAATTATAATTACTCTTCACAGGACGGTTTGATAAAATGATGCAGTTTTGAAATATATATATTTAACCATCTGAATTAAAGACAAATAACACATGAAAAAAAAAGCTGAAGCACATAAAAAAGATTATTTGCTATTATCGTATTAAAGTCAACTGTGTCTAATAATTTATGCTGTTTATACCATGGCCCGGTGTATGGAGTTGTCTAGTGTGTTGCCCTCATTTTACTGTAAGCATGTTTAAGTGAATATTAATGGAGTTCATTTAAACAAGCGATTAAATTCCTTGGGGAATACGCATAAGACAATTTAGCTTGTCTTCATTCATACAAAGAAAACGAGCAATTTTGGAACCTCATAACTGTGACATACAACAAAATTTAAAAAAAACTACTCCCTTTTTCAATAAATTATAACTATACTCCCTACTTTCATCTGTTCAAAGAAAAATTACAATTTGAAAGCGCATTGTATCTTGCCACATATGATTTGACAAAGACTATTAAAACAATCATTATTTTCTAAGCAATTGATTGTAGTTTTCTGCTAACAACTTCCAAAAAAATATTTTCATGGGTAATAAGTGGAAGGAATTATTTTTTTTTCAAATCTTATTTCTATTAGTTAAAATTTCTGAATATTAATAAATAAAGGAATAATCAATTTAACAACCACTGATAAATTGTTCAATTTATTATTAATGAAATAAATTTTATAATGCGTATTTTTTTAATTAATTAATTTTTATTATCATAATGATGAAAAATTTTACAATTCATGGTTCCGTATTAATTTGAGAATTTAATAAAAATGAATTTAATGACAATAATTAAAACATTGAAGAGCGCGATTTTATTTAATATATTTCTTTTATATTGATGCTGAGAAAAATATATAAAAATGAATAAGAATAAAAAATTAAAATAAATAAAATAATTAAAATAATAATAATAATAATAATAATAATAATAATAATAATAATAATAATAATAATAATAATAATAATAATAATAATAATAATAATATATAATAACAATAATTATAATAACAATAATTATAATAACAATAATTTTACGATATTTAAATCACAATTTGTCATTTAAAATATTTCAGTTTAAAAATGTTATTTGATTTTGTGCTTCTCAAAAAACTAAATTGGCGTCATTTTCATATCATTTCCTTGATAATAATGTGATTGATATACATATGTTGTAAATTTTTAATCTTTGATGTGTGTAAACAAAATTTTGTTCTGTTCATGCAATATGACGCGAATCTTGAGAATTTTTAATCTAAGACTTTATTTATTGGCAGTTTTAAGTGCATTTAATGTTTAGAAAAAGAAATAAATACCTAAATAACTAGTTAATCATCAAAATTTATTTATAACCATAATGCTTTCCATCATAAATCATTTGTACAATAACAGAAGTTATTATTATTTAAATAGAAATTGTTTAAAAGACTCACTTTTTGAAAAATATTGAATGTAAAAATATAGAGTTATTTTAAATTTATATATAATAATAATAATAAATAAATAAATAATAATAATAATCAGTATAATAATAATCAATTATATCAAATACATTCAAACAAAAGATAAATTAAACAATAAACATAAAATGATTACGTGTTATAAACTTGATTTCGGGAGAGATAATCTAAAATGTGGTTGCAGAAAATAAATAACTGGTAAATAAACAAAAATTATTTCATTAAAATTCGATAAAAAGGGCAGCAAAATAAAATTTTGTTTGCAAATAATAATAATAATAATAATAATAATAATAATAATAATAATAATAATAATAATAATGATAATAATAATAATAATAATAATAATAATAATAATAATAAAATAATAATAATAATAATAATAATAATAATAATAATAATAATAACAATAATAATAATAATAATAATAATAATAATAATAATAATAATAATAATAATAATCAGAGAAATAAAAATAAATTTATACAAACTTAGAATTATAACACAAAATATTTAACATGAAATATAATAATAAAATTATAATCAAAAATTAACGAAAGAAAAACTAACTTCAAATCAGTTTATGAGACGAAGTGAAAAATAAAATGAAAAATAATTATTTAATAAAGTATATTTGCATTTGAATTCAACCTAATCTCATATTTTGGCGTAGAAATTACAATTTAAGAAGAAGCAATAATCAATATCGTTTGGTTTTTCATTTCGATATTTTTGGGCAAATATTATTAGAATTTAATGACGAATCGAAATAGGGATATTCATTTGGCTGTTTCATAAAAATAGTATTATAGAATGACCGCTTTGTTTTCTTAATTTTCAATTTTCAAAAAATTATTTTCAAGAAAATGGACAGGTAATTTCTGAAAACAATTTCCTCAGTTTATTTAATTTAAATTATTTTTATATTTAACTTACGAAAAGAAATCTTTCAGGAACAAAAAACGATCAATTGAAAATATGAATTCGAGAAAATGAAACGTTTTAATATTTCTTTCATGAACACAATCTCACTGATGTTGACTGTATATTTAATTGTAAATAATGTTAAATGTCAATGAAATTGAATATGTTTGATTATGACGTTCAATAAAAAAAATAAAAATAATAATTATAATAATGATAATGAAATTCATTAATAAAAAAATATAGAAAATTCTCCACTAAAAGTGTCTCTATTATGTGAATAAATTTCGTAAAAATGATACAATGAAATCAAGAGATTCATTGAAATTCCAGAAAACATTATTATTGAATTAAAGAAAAGAAATTTTGTTAATGTAGCAGATCCCATCTAATAAATTATGACCAATTACCAATGTCATTTTTCTCTTTGATCGATGGATATGAGAAATTGGCAGCTTCTGAGAATATGAAGCATTTAATTTTCAAATTAAATTAAATGTATTTGTAGTAATCAAAATGATAAAATGATAAATAATTACAAAACTGAACTATAAAATAATATTATCAATTAGAAATTATTCAAATGAAAAACGAGAAGATGTAGAGATTTAAAATTAAGCATAAAAATAATAGAAATTAGAAAATAAAAACGCAAAAATTCTATATTTATTTCACAAGACGTGGAAATGAAAGAAATTTCAAATGTCTCACATAAGAATCTATATTTAGAATGATACGAAATTCCAATCTATACCTTTACTGTTTGTATAAAATTGCCGACAGGAAATAAGACACATGCAAATCAAATTTTTAGAGATTTATTTATCCGATTCTATTAATGAAGTTAATCGCGCAAGAAAAATAAAAATATTAGATGAAAGATTTTTACTTTTTTCAAGAATATTATTATGACTACAGACTGTCTGTTAACCAATAAGCGACAATTGGATTTCACTTCAGAACATTAACATGAAAGAGTTAACTAATTATATATATATATATATATATATATATATATATATATATATATATATATATATATATATATATATATATATATATATATATATATATATATATATATATATATATATATATATATATATATATATATATTTGTTGTATTATAAAGATTCATGAGGAGTTTAATGTTTGAAGAATATTTAGATAGTTTACAAAATAGCTTTAAAATGATCTCCCTAAAATGCTTATTCAAATCTTTAAATGAATAAATTTTTAATTCAGTGTCCTGTTTTTCTTAATATCCTTACGCTTATGTTATGGAACATGAGTTCAGCGACAAGAAAATATTTTTTAATGAAAAATATAAATTAATAAATAATTACTCTCAATTATTAAGATTAATTTTCCTGAGTAATATAATGCTTTATATCATGACCTTTTATTTTTAGACAATTAGACAATAAATGCATTCCAAACCAATCGCAGCCAAAAAATTTATCTATACACGAATATTCTCCATACTCCAAAAATAACATTAAAAAATGAGATAGAAAAAGTTTATAACTAAAAAACCCGCAAAATTAAAGGTCTTCTTGAATTAAACTTTAGCATAAGGAAATTTAGAAAATTTAAAACATTAAAAAAAATAAAAATATTATTAATATTATAATAAAATCAAAGATATTAAATAATAATACAAATTAATCATACAATATTAATCATTTAAAATTATAAATAATCAAAATGTTTAATAAAAATATATTTATATTATTCTTTCTTCTCCTCACTAGAAAACTTTTTTTAAAAACTAATCAAACCTCCATGGGGTGGTAATTCAAAGAAACACTGATTTTAATCGAAAACTAAGCCTAACTTCTTCGTAGGAAATATTCATAAGAAAATCTAGTCTTCAAACTGTTTAATATACGTCGATTTAGTCACTTAAAAACTGTCATATTACATAGAAATTTCTACATAAAGTATCCGATGAGTGAAATTGGATGTTTGCAATAGTGTAAACATAAGATGAGATAAATATGAATGATATCACAAATTCATACTAATAAAAATTTTAAAAACTACAAAATCGAGTGCTTTCAATGTATATTTTGTGACAATTTTATTATTTATAAAAAGAAATCGTACACGAAAATTAGCGAATTGAAAGATTATATTGATATTTGAAAAAGAACCATAACTAGATATCAGTGAGTAAGGCGGCTTAATTTATGTACTATAATTACTGTTAATCTAAACTAAAAATGTTTTATGAGCAGTAGAAATTCGTTAACAACGATGACTGTTAATTTCTCTGAATGATTTATTGCAAGGAAATGAGGTATGGGATAATTGTTCGGTTCACACGACAAGGATCAAACATGTCTCTATGGCCGATTTCTAAGGTTTTAATTAGCCAGTTAGTTGAATTTGCAATATTTATTGTCTTCTCATTTTACCATTTAACATACACATAAATGCGTCTAAATAAATAAATAAATAAATATTGAAATTGAAATCAATTATTGTGAAATAATTCATTAAGCAATTATTCGAACTTGAAAGTATTGAAAAGAATACAGAATGACAACAACAAATCAATCAAATGGTCATTACTCTCGAGTTAATTTTTTTAATTTAAATATTAATTGTTCAAATAGATTTGTCTTGTATGACTTTGGAATTCATAACGCATTAATAACCAATTAGATTAATAATATTCAAAATCATAAATTACCTTTCATCCAATCAACATGTTACATAACGACATAAAATACCTCATAATTCTCAATGTTTTATTTCAAATCAAACATTACACTATTCATGAAAACAAAATGCTAGAGTTATTGAGAAATTGTCAGAAAAATAACGACAGAAATTGCAACTGATATACTCTGATTAGAATGTGTTTAATATCAATTTATTTAATTGAAAGATCTATAAAATTTTTAACCTGACCTAATTTAAAAATTATTTTATAAAAATATTAGAAAAATGTTATAATTTAATAATTTATTTTATTGAAAGATTGAAAATCAATGTTACTTATATTTATTTATTAATATTTTTAAGAACTTTATTTTCCAATTTCACCACCGACTATTTTTTCCATTGAATTTATTAAAAAATTTTAAAAAAAGATAGTCTTCTAACTCTATTTTAAATAAATTTATTAATATTTATTATTATTATTATTATTATTATTATTATTATTATTATTATTATTATTATTATTATTATTATTATTATTACTTTTAATGTTAAATGTTACTAAATAATTAATGATAAAATACAATGAAAAATTTTCTAAACCTTTAAATGTAAATAATTGAATAAAAACAACATTTAAATAAAATATTATTAACTCATTGACTGACAGTTAAAAATTGATATATTATAGCCGCGTAGCACGCATTGAAACTCCGAGAACAAAGGAATGCCTTTTTCCGTCAACGCGTGGTCACGGATACCCACATGGAAGATTTTTATAATTTAATCATTTGTTGCGTGGGGAAATTTAATTTATGATACCTTGAATAAAATGACATCTATGTGCCCGGTGATTTTTGTAGCTAAAAGGAAAGTAAAAAAATGGATAATTCATTA